>LIAE01006336.1:21211-160901 GCA_002287525.1 Diploscapter pachys | reverse complement strand
GAGGTCAAGAGAGCTAAGGGTTACTCGACCAAATACTAATCATTCCTAGTCATTTTGAAAATTTTCTTTTCCATTTCCATTCAAAAAGAATTTTTTTTCTTTCGAAATTCATTTTACTCCCAAGACTTTTGAGCGGGCAAATTTCCAAATTCGTAAATAACTTTAGTACGAAGTAAACAACAAGCACATGAATGGTATCATTTGAAAGGTATTTCAATGGGCTATCAAACAAAAAAAAGTTTTTGGAATTTCGTTGCACCATAAAAAAGTTATGCCAAAAATTCAAAACTCCCAAGACTTTTGAGCGGCACTGTATATAAAAAGTAATGTTTACCGCTGCATCAGCACTATACATACAACATGTTTTTTTCAGACGTACATAACGGTGATAATATCCCTAAAATATACATAGAATTATGTATGAAATAATCAACTCACATCAGTGATGATAATTAACGTATAGATACATTTTAATATTAATAGCGATAGCAACTGTTTTTCAAATGTTGAAAATTTTGCCAATTTCTTCATTAATATCGTAATCGTTCGTATTCCAAATATCAATATAATTAGTTCTAATAAATGTATCAAAAAGAATTCTGCATATGCACTAACATCAGCATTTTCAGGAGGCATTACTAAAGGAATACATATGTTGAATTTAATAAGCAAAAAATAACCAATAATTTAAAAGAAAAATTTTCAGATACAAAATGTCTTACTTACGGAATGGTTTATGTATAAATATAGTGAAAAGTGCATCGTAATGTGTAGTGGATTCGGCAAAACCTAGGAAAATTCTAATTGTATAAAATTCATACATAAGATGTTTAGTCTCTAATATTTTGCAAAATTCATCAACTTAAAAATTGATATTATATATAATATGTTATTAATGTGCGAATTTTATTCTAATTATTTAAATGAAAAATGCTGAATATACTCTTGCAGTCTTCCACGGTAACGCCAACTTGATTAAAATATTCTTCCACATCGGAATCAATAGATACGTTTAAGCAAATATACATTATTATATTGAAATGTAAAATCAGTGAAAGTTTAGCGATTTTAATTCGAACCCGTTACTTTGATAGTGGAATCAACTTTTTAATAAGAAGTTTCTAATAGCGAAGTTTTATTGCGAAACTAAACAGTAAAAATATTCGTCTACCAAATTAATTATTACGAAAGATTTTTGAACATTTCATTTTTGACAGGTGATATTCTTCAATTTACAACTATGAATGACGTACGAAAAATAAACTATTCATATAAGGAATATATTTAAATCTATACCATATTATTACATATCAGGATAAAATGTAATGTTAAGAAATTTGTAATATCGTAACTCAAAGGTAAGGGGTTAGGAAAGATAAGGAGGAATATTTTTAAAACACAATACCGTAAGTTACGCTACGATGTTACGATTTTTCCATGCTACCATCAGATTCAGGGCTGGACGAAAGTCTCGGTTTCGGATATTTTTAAAAAGTTGAAAATCACTTTCGGTTTCGGATTTTCAAAGTTTTGGCCTTCGTCCAACCTTGACCAGACTATTTGCGCAAATTTATTTAACAGGTGATTATTTTCAATTCTTTTTTTGGTTGCACACTCATTCAATTAAAATTGTTTATTTGAGAGAAGAACTCAAGGACCGAGCACATGTTATGATGGAAAGTAGAGTTGCAGATTTGAGATCCGATCGAGCATTGAAACCCGACATGATATAGGAGAGGCAGAAAACGATGAAATATTATAGGGGACATAGGGTGCAAAAGAAGAGTGAAGGAGGGAGAGAAAGACCCGATCGGGTCTAAAACAACATACGATTGTTTTTATTAAAAATTGCTCGATAAATTTAGGCAACATTAAGGTTAAACCCAATTCGTGCAATTTATGGCATGATTTTTGAAAACACGATTTACTATCTAATCAATCAAATTCGTTATTACATTTTATTTAGTGTGTTGCGGCATTTTCATGTTGCGACGTTGCGTCTCTGAGACAATTCCAAATTGTTATATCGCTAATTTTTTTTTTAAAAAATAGCACATCACCATGTTGTTATTGTTGTCTTTTAGAAAATAATGCAATTCGTCAATTGAGAAATGAATTATATATTGAGTATTAACGAAATCACATTGCATGTTGCTCAGTTGTGTTGTTGTCATCTGAAATATGCATGATTGTTAGCCGTCTGCGTAGTGTTCTCATCCTCTATTGTAGCGTAGTCAGAAGGTAGTGCGGGTTGACATTCTTCTGACAGGAAACTGGTGGCAATCTCGTTCCCTTCTGTCCCTTGTCTCTATCTAACTGACCTCTCAATAGTCTTATTTCTCTGTCAAACAATATTTCATCGATTTTCTTTCTCTTTCTTCCCTCTAATCAATTATATTTCTATCATTTAGTTTTCTTTCGCCACGCATTATCAATTCTTTCCCAAGCATGGTCTGATTTTCCATTCCCCATACAAGAATAGAGCGCGCCAATAAAAATGGGCAATATTTGTTCATTTTAAACTCGAATAATTTTTATGGTTTTCTCACCAATGTTCATTGTTATTCAGATATAGTTTTTCGATTTTCATTTTCTATAAATGAATATTTAAAATTTTTTGGATTTTTAATTCTGATCGACCGGTTAGCATCACCTTTTTATCAGTATATCAGCGATCAGTGCTAATTTATTATCAGGTACGTCCTAATCGCCTTTTATTCATTAAGGGCTACATGTGTTTACTATTCAGGAGTTTCGCAATAAATCGCTCTGTGCAACTATTCTAATTTCTATTTTCCATGACTGTACTTTCGAAATTGGCATATCGCTGGGGATTCCCCGTAGTGACGGCGAATTGCCATGAAATTACCCATACCTGGGAGCCAGATTGCTTGAAAGCCATCTGGGCGGCTGTTCCGGGCGGATTTTGGTTTTGTCTGAAGACGTACACGATATTCTACGCTTTAACGACGTTAATAAACAAGCGTGGGAAATTGAAGGAGATCAAATATCAGAAATTATTGAGGTTTTTTTTTCGGAATTTTCACTGAAAGGAATTATGGATGAGTTTCAGGGATATTCTCCAATCAAGCACGTTCCTGTGCATGAATATGATATTTTACCTATACTTTCAGTGTAAGATTAGGTAAGCTATGAATAGTGTTTCGGTCAAATTAGGTGAAAGTTCGTTTGTCGAAAAATAGTCAGAGAAGGCGAGAGACACAGGAAATTACGTACCACCCTTTTTTCACGGTCCCCAGCTGACTTTCGTTCTTCTGCACTCTAGCTTTCCTGTTTGCGTATAGTCGTGACGCGCATTTCTCGTGAGGCGCTCTTTAGCACACGAACTGTCACTTCATTTGATCGATGCAATAATTTTCTGATTAAGAAACAAATTTCATAGCAATAATTGTAATAATTGTAGACATTGTTTACTTCTATTTTCCTGAAGCATAGAAATATTTCAGGCATGCACTAGGATTCTTTATCGCACCAACATTTTGTGGCGTGAGCAGTTTCATGGCATCTTTCTGTGCGATTCTAATTGAAAAAGCAACACGGCGGCGACCTCTAGCATTATATTTGGCTAATTTGGTGAGATTTCTGAATCAGCAGGAATATCTTTCCCCAAATTTTTCATAGATTATAAAAAGGGTTGGGAGTATAGCATGGAGCTATTTATCGAATTTCGTTTTGTTCAAACTTAAAATTTCTGAAACTTGTAAAATTCGAAAGATAATTCAATTTTAGGGGTCTGAAACGGCATATCGTCAACTGGCAAATCATGGCTATCTGCCTCGATTCAATAGGGGCGAATGTGTGCCGTTGATCGCTGGAATCGTGCTTATCATGTACCTTTACTCGTCGAATCGGCTACCTCAAGGACTAGTCAAGGTTTTAAAGTGAGAATTATGAGTAGTTTTATGGTTAGATTAGACAAATCTTTCGATTGAATATTCCGGCCCCTTTTATCATTCATCGGCTGACCACCGCCACCTTTGCTAAAATTCGCAAAAAATTTAGAGTTAGTGAGTGTAGGGAAGAGAATAATAACTAGCGAATTTTAGTAATGGTTGTGGTGGTAAATCAGTGAATTATACAAGGAACTAAACACACATCGAAATTGTGGCATGATTCAACAAAACGAATATCTTAGGACCTGCGCAGGAGTCGACACGAAAGCGACTCATTTGAATTTGAAGAATGCCCCTAAAGAGTTCAAGAAAATGCTGCAACAGTTACGAGAAAAGTTTGGAAAATCAGATGAGTGTGTTCATGACCATTCGTGTGTAAGCACGTCGATAGAGGTTAGAACTTTCGAAGAAAAAAATGTTTTTTCAATTCTAAAAAGTTTAAAGAAAGGATAATTTGATTCGTCCGTGTAATAAACGTTTCCGTATCAAGCTAATAATAAGAATAGATAGTTTTATTCGATTTATTTTGAAACCTATCAAATTTAGATGTTCATTCGAAATTTCGGTCTTGGACTTGGAATATCTGGTGCTTTATCAGTGCTGAAGAATCTTGGAAATATCTTTACTCAGCCTCGAGTAGCTTTGAAGAATATTCTATCGACACATAATTTGCGATTACCTCTATTCTTTGGATTGCTGCCATTATTGTTTCATGTAGGTTTTAAAGTTTACTTTATGAAGCTTGTGAATTTCGATGATATTCCATGCCAGAAAGCGAGTAGAACATTTTTGAAATTTATTAATTATTTCAAATGAATGTTGCTCTGGATTCAGACAACAAACTGTACGATGAATCGGATAGGAGTCACCAACAAGATGGTGAAAAATATGCTGTCCGGTGGAATCGCCGGTCTATCAATGGTCGCATTTCCTAACGTCACAATTGCAATGTATGTTCTTTGGAAAGCTATTGAGGTAAGTCGCAGAAAATTTTAAATTTACTTGCTCTATTTTTGATGTGATAATGCTCCGATTTTTATAGCTAATTATCGACAAACAAATTGTAAAAGAGTACAGCGAAATTGCATTCCTATACTCAAAGCATTTACGGGTTATGTTATGTTCCGAAAGGGCAAAAGTCGTGTAGAATTTGAAAACTAATCAATGCCACCTCTTTACCCAACTTCACTTTTTCAAAAATTTTTATTAATCTGCTCCTTATGACAACTGTCAATTTTCAGGTGCTTTACTGTGACTTGTACAACCGCGGTTATATTCCTTACATTCCATACGGTGATATCATTCTTTACACGATTTCTACGGGTTACGTTTTGTGGATGGCTGCTCTGGAGCCGCAAGCTGTGAGATCGGGATATCGGGAGTTTCTCATGGGATTGACTGGGGGAAGGTTAGTTAAGGAAAATTTTCTAAGCTCATTTTATTTTGATTTGATTAACAAGTGCTTAACAAAAAACAAGCATAAATTACATTCCATGAATTTTGAAACTTACAACTTGATGATATTTACTTCCAAGTTTGAACGCTCTTCAATGAAATTTCAGACTCGCCTTATTCAATCGTCATCTTATCGACTCATTTGGATACAAATCCTCCCTGATCTACCCTCAATCTTTCCAACCAGACCCACTCCACAGCACAATCAATCCCATGTTCTATCGACCACTGAGAGAGATGTAGAATTTTATCGGGTTCAATAAAGAGATTCGAAATGAATTAGTTTTCAATTAATATTATTTCAAAATCGTGGTAATAATAAATAAAATAAGTAATCCAAACCTATAAGAAAAAGGTCGATGAAGCGGAGCCTAACCTAAGATACCTTATAAATGAGCTTGAATTGAAATAATATATTGGATAGATCATCTAAGTTTTATTCTGAAACATAGATCTTCAAATTTGTATAATATCATCATCACACTCATTTTCAACATGCGCATGCACTCTACTGCAAATACGGACAAATTGAAGCGAGAGACGACTTATCACGGTGGCTATTTGACTAGAGAGAATCATCTGAATTTCAGATACACTGTCAAAAATTTGATATTCTTGGTCAATTTTGTTTCTCATTAAACCATTACATTTCGAGGTTGAAATCGTGTTGATAATAATGGTCAATTCTTCATAATGCTGCAACTTTTGCTCTAAATTAAGTAGGGTAGCATATCTGATCGTCCTTCCAGCGACAGCTAAAATTGACAAAATATCAAAATGGGGCTGTAAACCACTCCAAAACTCAAGTTGCTAGCAAATTGCACTTCATGTTCTATTTTGAAAGTGTATCTAAAAATCGTATGACTGGAAATATATTTCTCTTTATGGTGAGTGCTTTTCCTAAACATTATGAAAAAGTACTCATTTTTCGAAGAAAAGTACTCACAGGTTAGTAAAATGTAACAAGTAAACCGAAAAATGTATTTATCGAGCGAGCATCGTGGCGGGTTTCCATCAGATCGAATTGAGATTTTAATTTTGGGTGGGATTTTCGTGCGAGAGAGAAGATGAGCGAGAAAAGACAAGGAAGTTGAAAACAAAAATTGGTCTTACAAACAAAACAAAGTTTTTGCAGATTTAGGTCTTTGCCAAAATTCGGCTCACAATAAACCTCACATATTTTCGCCTCACTCGTTAAAGGATGGATTGTAAAATTTCGATTGAGGCTTACTGTGAGTAAATTTTCTAACAAATCTGAGAATAGCAAGAATGTTAGTTGGAAGCTAAGACCTAAACGAACTCAAAGTGTTCTGGAGAATGGCTTATTTTGAGCCGACGGACTCGAGCCTCTGCAAGGTGGAGATCATGTCGCTCAGGTGGTCAATCTGACCGGAACGGCCGAATCGGACTGCAAATCATTTGGATCAGTAAGTCAATTTTCAATTTATTCGAATTGCTATTATCAGGGCTATCGGCAGAGTGTAAATCCTTGCCTAGTATAACATGCGCAATATCATAAGCACTTTTATTCTCTTCATGCTTTATCATGTGATGAGTGTTTATAAACATTCGTTACAGCGAGCTCTTTGCCGACAGTCCTGGCTATTATTATAGGGGTGTTGGAAGCATTGAAATCAGGAGTGTTCGCGGTTCGATTTTCAAAAAAAAAAAAAGACCAACAAATACCCCCGATTGAAACACGACTAGGCGAAAAGCACAATCTATGATCTTTGCTAGTCTAACTTTGAAGAATTGATGTTTTCAGAACAGAAACAGAAGGAATTAAGTTATCAACGACCTCAAAACAAGCATTGACTTCAATCATTTTGAAACATAAGCCACAATATCGCATAGTCAAGCAACTTTTTAATTGCAGCACCAAGGCGATAGGAAATTCTTACGAGAAGCTAACGCGCCTCCGTGCCGAGTGAGATCATAGTCTGTTTTCATAGAAATTAGTCGTTTGACTTGAGACATTGACCTACCGAATGGCTGAGGCACACCGGCGTTACGCTTGTCCTGCAGTGTCTGACCGAATTCCTCGGCGTCTGGAGACGATCTCTTGCCGAATCTGGAAGAAGATCATTTTGGACGGAAATTTCGGATGAATCAGATGGGTGTTCGACGCTTTGAACAGAAGTAAGACGTTTCGTAGCAAAATTTAGGAATGAGTTTTTCCCCCAAAACTTTGCTACAAAACATCTCACTTATTCACAAAACGTTCAACACCCGCGATTCAGGTCAGTTTCCGGATCCAAGTAACTCTCGGAACCTCTAAAAGTTTCCCATGGGAAGCTAATTTCAGCTATTAGGCACCGGAAGGAAGGATGCCGAAAGTTTCATAGATTCGGGTACAGCGCTTTGATGCATGAGCACTTTTTGGTAATCAAGATGTGAACCTTTCGGACAAATTTTGAAAAGGAGGACACGATGTTTTCCATGGTTCGGGACAAAAGAATGGATAAAGTTGGGTCTTTATCCCGACTTGATTACCCTTGATCCTACCTAACAAGTGCGTTCCTCATTCCGGTGGCTCTGCCGAATCGGACCAACGCGTTTCGCATCGCACGCTTATCCATGCTGAATTTGCTTATTATTGCTGCAGTTCTGCCTACATCATTGACTCAATGTAATTGAACAATCTTATTTGGTGTTTTGAAGCATAGTTTTTGTTGATAAATAAATCACATGTTTCTCAATAACTTCTACCAACCTATGCTATCATCTTTCCAAATAAGCTGCTATGACCTTGATTGAAGAAGGGAAGCTAAGTAGACTTGTTTGAAAATTCACTCACTTGTAACTATCATCATCCTGTCCATAGGCTGCTGCAAAGAGAGCGACGAGGCAAACAAAGAGGCAGACGAGTGTGGGGTACTGCATTCTGACTACAAATGAATGGGTTATTTGAAAGCGAATTAGATGACTAATGAATGAGGACCGTAAAGAAATCAAATTGATAAGCCATCAAATTTTCGAATGAACTCCCTGTACTAACGAGTTCGAACCAGGACTTGTCAGACGACTTATTGATTTGAAGAAAGTTTGCGAGTTTTGGGTAAAGGAATTTGGAAAAGAAACTGCGGTCCAGGTTCATTGTGGTAAAGATCTCCGGCTCACTTACCAAGTGAATAAATTGGAGACCGACCTACTGCGGCAGGCTGCAGATACCGAAAATGAGAAGGGGACCCTGAAATGCAGCACTTTATAGGAAATATTGTGCTTACTCCGGACAAAATGAGATATTACAGTAGGATGAAATGACGAGATTAAAATACGGAGAATTTAATAAATTCGGATAAACTCCCTGAGGCTACGAATAAGTACGAAATAAAGCAAATAATGAGCGAGAAGGTTGCGAAACTAAAAATGAAATGAAGAATGTGTTGGTTAATGGTAATAAATGATGAGCAAATTTGATGTCAATTCCGAAATTACATGACCTTTTGACAAACAGACATGAAAGTAGCATGATTAATCCAGTTCTATCCAAATTTAATCCCCATCTATTTTATGCTCTTTATGGACTCCTAGAAAAAGACACCGGTTTTTCTAAGAAATAGTACGAGGAGGCAAGGGAAGGAAAGAAAAAAAATCGGTGTCTTTTTCTATGAGCCCTCTTTATGTCTTGTATCTTCATGCTTTGTTGTGGAAAAGTGTTGTAACTTGCTGTTTATTCACCATTACTGATAAGTTTCAAGATAACTGGCTCGAAGTTGGAGGGAAATGAAAAATTTATGAGTGATTTAAAAAAAAAAAACTTTTGAGTTTCAAATATTTTTTAAATATTTCAAATTTCTATCTACAATTGATCGCAATCTGACATTTATAGATAATGAGTAAGGCGGACAGTGTATTTGAGGGAATCGATCTGAACGACAAAAATAACAAAGTCCAGGAAATATCTCTTGAAATTAAAAATAACTCCGAAAACTAATCTAATCGCATAAAGAGAATGTGGTGTGTATGAAAGAATGGCAGGGGCTGTGATTTTTCCCTATTTGTTTCAGACTTTTTTCCTACTTGTCCTTCCTCAATTCTTGCCTGTGTTATAATGATTTATGCGTCTTTCGGATTTACCGCCCAGCAGAATGAGGCAAAAGAGACAAATCCAACCAAATTTATGACGGGAAATCGCAACCAGCCGACCGCGACAAAAACAGAGGCATGGGAGACAACATCACAAAATTAAAGGGCATACAAAGGGCTAATCATTGAAAAAGTTATGCTTAGTTCTGCTTCATGAGAAATTGACCCTGTTTGAGCATAAAGAGATTGAAGGAGGTGAAGAGAAAGTAAATTTCTGACCTATGGAGCACCTTCGTCGACGGAAAGAGACTAGGAAGTAGATCGCAAAATTGAAATCTTAGTTGTGATATCGTCTCGAAAATTGGAAAATTTTTGTCAGTATCAAGATAGAAACATAAACTTTGCTAACAACACATACAGGGAGTCTAGGTCACGAGAGATTTCTGACGGTCGCCCTCTCTAGATCTAATCAATTTTCTAAATGGATTGTGCGTTAACAATGAATATATTCATTCATTCATAATAGTAAAATAGTGATTTGTAGAGTATTAGAATAGGACAGCTCTATATGAACGCTGAAGGCAAATGATATGATTTCAGGACTTTTTGTACACCTTCGAATTGTTCTCCAATGACAAATGTTCGTGATTCCTCACTTTTCCTTTCCAGAACGTTATATGATAAAATGGAAGATCATCTAACATTTTGCCATTGAGCACGTTTTCTAGTGGGTCCAAATTTGTGGGCGATCAAATAATTATGATTTCATCGCAAATATGACGATGTGTGCAAAATGAATAAATATAAGCGCCATTTCACGAGGGTTCAGATTTGGAGCGGTTATAAATAAGCATATGAGATCCACAAGAAGTTTACTCGTCCCACACATTTGATCAAATCGCAAATATTATGATGACGTGGGGTTTTTCGGGGTTCATTTTGAAGGCCTGAAAAAAGACTCGGATTGAAAGACACACGTCTTCAAACTCGCGGATAAAAGTGAAATATGGAGGCGAGTTACTCGTGAACAAAATTTTGAGTCCAAAATATCCCAGCCGGGTTTTCCCGTCTATGTTTCAACATGTAAATAGGGATGTTCTAAGGAGTCCATCGACATGTAACCCTTTGAACCCCGTGTGGGAGGCGCAGAACAGCTTCTTGGCAGTCATTCCGCGAAAAACTCCGAGTGAGAACAAATTGTCCCCTGGGGTAAGCCTTGAAAAACTGACAAAAGATAAAGAATGATAAAATCTCGACGAAGAAGAAATAAAAAAGGTACAAGGAACCAAATAAATCATCAGAAAACACTGAAGTTTTGAAAAAAACAAACTAAACTTATTCCAAGCTGAGCGATGGTGATAATTTTGAAACAAGCGACAAAATCGGTGTAATCTGGTTCAAAATTCTGGATGAATACAAACTATTGCAAATAAAATTTTATAGTGACGGGCTATCGTGAAATAATGAACTCGACAAATTTTATTCTGTGATGTGACATCACATTTCGGAGGTGTCAAATTCAGATTCATTGGCACGCAAATTTGATATCGAAATATTTTGCGAATTTCCACGGGACAAAATGATTTTTGTGCTCTACTTCTGCATTTTTTATTCCACTATTTTGTACTATATCAAATATATTTTTGCATCAAATAACTTCATGGAATATTTGCACGATTTCTATATTTATCTGACATTTGTGATCAAAAATTGAAAGATATTGAAATTATAAAAAAAAAATTCAAATTCATATTCTGACATTCCTTCAGAATCTATGCATTTAGAACTTCTCCGCTCCATATGATAATTAATCTTCAAAAATTCGTTTCAATAAACCATTACCCCCAATATAAAAATCCGTTGTTTTGTCCATCCAAATTGGATTGTTTTGTTCATTTTTCATCGACTTTCGACCACTGCGGGCTTTGCCAAACCAAGGCTCACTCCACAACAAATGTCACACGCAATTAGATCGCCGATTGAGAGCCAAAAATGGCCAAGATTTGGAGATAAAAAGAAAAATGAGATAATGGATAAAGAGAGAATCAGGAGCCAGAAAAATTAGAGATAATGATTTTTGAGAGATTCAAGAGGCAGAAAAGGCAACAAAATCACTCTCGCAAAGCTTTGTTTTCTGCACTTCTTCATCCATTCTCGCGCAGGAAATCTCATTATTGGTTTATTTTTACAACACAACTACGCTAACGACGCGCTTTTTGGGTGGAATTATTCATAAGCGGACTTGAAATTTTTGGTTTGTATTTTTTCACCTATTTTTGATGATGAATCGGAATTTTTCAGAACTGACAACATTTCCGTCTTCTTTTTAAAATCTTTGTTACGTTACAATTTTACGGGCCATAAAATTTCATTTCCAAACTATTCTCGATGAAAATTTATAGTTTGCCAAATTAACTCTAAATTTGCGTGTTGCAACTTTGCTCTCTGTCCTTCTTTATTCATCCATAAAAAGGCCTAAAACGAAGTTGTTGGATTCAAAAGGCCTTCCTCGACAAAGCAGTGCTTGAATCGGAGCATTCAGTTCGAGATTCAGCACAATCGACACGAATGAAGGTGTTTTGTCGTACCACTTCGAACCAATAAAAGCCCCGTGAAAACATTCGAAACATCTCCAGTTCCACTAGATTTTATAAAGCATACACTTTTATTAGATCCTTTTAATTTATTGATAGAGATTTGAATCCTTTTTAATGGTAAATCATATATTGAAGATTATACTTCGCTCGATTATTCCTGTAACATATCGGAAGTTTTGATGAAACAATTTCAAAAATATCTTGCAAGACTTCCACGCCTGTTCAACATATTTTATTTTTGAATCATCTCTCAGAACATTCATTCATTCATTGAGTTTCGATTCGATTGCTTGGATATTCGGACCTCTTGCTTTGCCCTTTACACTTTATACTGGATTTATTCGAGTTTTTCGTGCTTTATCCCGCTTTATCCGTCCCTTATCTTTCCAAATTTCTTTCAGAGCAAACCCTTGTCCTCTCTCAATTTCTGCATCTGTCAGCTATTCTAATTAGCCAGACATAAAACTTCACATCCTAAACATGAATAATCTTTGTTTTTGACAGATCTTCATAATTTGCTTGAGATTTAGGTAACTTTTATTACGCATGATCAGCCTGAAGCCTGAACCTTGATATCGATGTTTGGGTTATGATTAGAGATCACTTTGAATATTTCATGCTTTAAACTTTTAGCCATCTTTTGACTCATCAAATTGAATTTTGAGCGATCCATGAGCGTATAATTATTATAAGCAATTTTTCTAGGTTTTCACAAGCTCGATATTTTTTGGAATAATAATCATCTCATCTAATTATTACATTTTTCAAAAATTTAATTACGATGATTCATGTCAATAGTCTTCAATTCCTTTGCATTTTACTGCCAGAAAATCTTCCCGTCTTCAATTTTTCTCGGTAAACATTGAAATTGAACCTGCTAACAGAAAGCAAGAAAACATGAGAAATCTATCGCTTGAGATTTTAATGAGTTCAATATAATTCTGAATTGGGTATATTTGAAATTCAACTAAAGTTCGAATATGTAGGCTTCACAAAATTTGAGTAAGCCGTTAAAGTTTTAGAAACTGCTCAAGTTACTTTTCTGGATATTAAACAAATCCTTTCTAAACTTATTGATAGCAGCGCATATCAACAATATATTACCTTAATTGAATCTCTAAAAGTTTGGAGACTTTCTGCAACATTTTCATTCGTTTATTTTTAGCATTTAGCATATTTAATAAAGATCAGATCTATATCCAATATTGTATCTGACCACTCCCTGCTATCAGTTTCCGTTTGTCTTTCGAGCTTTTCACTGATTATCATCAGCAAAGCAAACGCTTTTTCTATTTCAGCTGCTTACAACTAACTTATGTCTCTTTCCTTTGACATTCTCACTTCCTCAAATCCTTTCAATTGTGTTTGCGTTACAATCCTAAATGCCGTTCTACGTTTCAAACTTTAACACAAATGTTTTCGAGGAAATTTGAAAATCAGTCATCCTTGAGATAAAAATACTCCATTCTCTTGATAATGCAGAACTTATTAATTAAAAATTCCTTCTTAGAGTCGATCATTTTGAAGCATAACTTTTCTACGAAATTCAGAAATCTTCTTTCTTCCCAGAATATTAAAACGACTACCAATTTCAAATTTGGTCGAAATTTTCATTATTTTGAAATCTAATTTTAAAAAAATCTTTGCTTTATAATTTGTTCGACTACATTTTCTTTCAATTACTCTTCCAATATTAGTCTGATCGAAATTACTTCCAGGGGCTTCTATAATTTGAGGTAAAGTTCTTTACTCTATGATCATTTTCACGATAGCAGATATTTTTCACTTTGACTTGGGACATAAATAAGAACTCGGAAAGAACGGCATCAGCTGAATTCTGTAATCCGACACCAATATTTTACGTCAGCAGACATGCGGTCAAGAATGTGACATTCTATTTATTTTCTCAAAATTTGTTGTTTGTTCCAATGTTCAAAATTTAAAACAAAAAATTATCCAATAATCGAGAAAAATAGCTTAATGGGTCAGTTTTGAATTATCTTCATTTCATAAATTCTAAAACATTTTCAACTAATTAATTTTCTGATTCAACCTTTTGATCTTTCTACTCAAGATCTGAATTATGATATCTCTAACCTTTGTTTATATGATCTTTATTGTTTACCTATCATTACTCATTTACTGATTTGATGAAAATTTTACAAAACTACAGCGTTTTCTTCATAACTTGAGATCTCACCGATCTTCTGATTAAAGTTTACCTTTATCTTCAAAATATCGATTGATCCAAATTCCAAAACTCAGTTTTCGATGATTACGCATATCTTCCATCGACATTTTGCTGCACATGTTTTCTGTATCCCGCTTTCGCTTTCATCTGAATTTTACGTCGCATGCAAATGCAGTCTTTCTGCTTTCCCTTTGCCGCCGCAGAAAACTGCTGGATTTTCGTTCGACCTAGAGATAATTTAATGCTATCGGGGTTTTTTTGCATTCGTCATGAGCACACCGTCCTCTCCTACAACAAGAAAGTCTTTTTCTCTCCATTTTCTTCACACTATTTCTAGCTGGGAAGAAGAAATAGTACGAGAAAGATGGAGGGGGACACAATTTCTCTGCCGTTTAAGGAGCGAATAAAGTGAGGGACAAAGATGCAGGGATTTTCGTGCTTCGAAAATTGTGTAGGCGGACGGATCATCGAAGCATCACAGATTGAGAGCACAGCGAGCCGGAAGCCTGAGTGATGCGATTCGAACTGGGATGGACCGGGGCCGCGTCGGAGTGTGTCGGGGGATGTGACGACACACAATCGGATGCACCAACTCGCGTCCCTCAACCCTCGCTCTTTCGACGAGAAAAGTCCCTTTTCGCCTGCAACAACGACGCCCTTCCGATGCCTTTTTAGACAATGATCCCACACCCACTAAAATAGTAATGATTGATACCACATAGATCGATATTTTTGACATTGCGGATGGCAGAGAATTAACTTCTATATAATTTTTTGGATTATCATTTCATTTGGAGCCTATTAAGATAGCTTAGGATTTATCCTGTTCCACGAAGATTAGTTTATTCACATTCATTAAGGGTTTTTTTATAGTGCATCACGATTAATACTTTGATAGTACTAGATAGTACTAAAGAGTAGATACTTTGTTGGCCTAGGTATTTTGACATCAATATTTAAACTATTGTTTTGATATATCATTTTGTTTGAAATTTGAAACTTATTTATATTTCATCATGCATAATGTGTATGATTTAACACTCCCGGAAATAGTAGCTTGCTTGTTTCGCATAGATAGCTTTTTATAATAATATAGCCGCATTAACTTCTAAACAATTACCTTGATTATGGTTTGATACAAAACATATTCAATTTTTGCTTTATGAATGACCTTTACTTTACGTTAAAGATCACCCATTGCACTAAAATACAATTCTTCGAATTTTCTTTTTAGAATCGCCTGCTGTCGTAATCACCTGTAGTCCACAGAATTAATTATTTTTGCTTGATTAATTTCCGAAACATATTTTTCAAACGAGTATCAGCTCAATTATCTATATTGCCATCAAACTACAGACCAGATTCTTCAATTCACCCCTTTCATCCTTTGATTCCAATGTTTCTTCCGTGTTACCCTGCGACTTTTCAGGCTTTTTCGTTTCATTTCCATGTTTTCTTCCCGTTTGCATATTTCAACTCACGGCGCCTCTCCGCCGTCAAGTTGATTGAATATTTGTGCTCTGTTTGCATTTTTCATATTTGATTCTTCAGATTCAGCGTTTTTCCTCGTTTATGCCTTTTGGTTGATTGTGTGAGGCCTCTTGAACTTCATGATGGCTTTTCTTTCGGCTTTTATGTCCTGGCCATTTTTTTCTGACTTTTCGCCTTTTCGCCTTTCCGGTTAATCATATCGCATAAACGCTCGACTCACTCTTCTGAAGAATTATCGATGATCGAGCGAAGATTATCTTGGGAGAATATGGAAATTGAAGTTTTTGTCGTCTGATTTTCAAGATTTACAAAAGTGGGAGAGAAAAATGAGCGATTTCTTTACCAGATTCGCTCAAGCTACTAGGATACATTATAATCGGCTGAATGTTCTTATAAAGTAACAAACAATTTATCCACTGAATTTTGTAACTTACGCAATTTTATTATTTTCTTCATAACCATCTTTATTGCATAAATTATCTTTTTTCCTTCAATAATATTATCGGATTATCGTAGTGGGTGTAATCCGGATATACTAACTAGTTCCATGTAATAATCCTTGTCCTATCAGACATAGTCCTAAAATAGGAATATTTTTGCTGTAATTTATTGCTAAGTGCTTGTTTTCCAATCCATTCCTGTGTTTTTCAAGGCGTGAAATTCGCAAGCTTTAGATTTCGTCGGTTCGTCCAAAATCGGATCGAGTTTTGCCGGTTGGCTGAAATTTCGAATTTTCCAAGGAAATTCTGGGGAAGCTTGAATTGTGACGCTGCGGTCACACGAAAGGCGTTGCTTTCAATTTTTTTCGAGGTCTTTCCCGATCCTTCAATTTTCTGTTCCTTTTCTAATCCACTGGCTAAATTTTGCAAGAGCTTGGAAATACGTCGCTCCTATTTTTTGAAGTCCAATTTCAGCAAAAATACGCTCATTTTTGCGGAATTAAAATTATCGAGAGGATTTTGACTAATTGAAACAAATTCTAGTTTGAGCCCAAATAATTGCTACAAAATAGAATGTTTCAAAACCAAATTAGATGCTGTTACTTAGATAACATTTTTTCGCCTATATTTACACAACCATTAGAATGAGGAAGTTGTAGGAAGAAGTCAAGAAGAAGGAGTTAGGTAAATAATGCAGGATTTCACGAACATCGTTACTCTGAAATATCCATTATTTAAGATCAAGATATCTATGTCTGTATTTTTTAGTTTCTGAAATCGCGAGCTAATTATTTCTTTCAAACCAAGATAAAATACGTCGTTACTTTTTGCAACTTACCTTGAAAATCATTAATTAACCACTCTCACTGCATAAACCTTTGCGCATATTTGATCATGTGCATGTGTTACTTTTCGCGCTTTGAACTGATACTCGGAAAGTCAAACTTTTGGATGAAAGTTATTTATTCGAAAGAAAACATGAGATATCTTTCAACACATCTAGTATGAAGTAACATTTTATTTCTTTAGTTAGTTTATTCTTCTTGCCTTTCTACGAACATCGTAAGATTATGATAATTTAATTCATAATTGTTCATCATTCTAAGAAAGTGTATTAGCGCTTTCTCTTTGTTTTCTTGAAACCGATACAAATTTTCTTCTTCCAATTTTTTCATTTTGCAAAAATAAGAGATTCCGAACAAATGATCGAACTTTTACCGCGTCGACAAAATGCATTCGAACAGAAAATTTTGCGAGATTTTTCAAAAAAAAAATTGGCCTAAAACTGAATATTTTTGCCTTGTGTCTTAGCAGCTTTCAGCCTCCCTGTTGCTTTCTGCTTGTGCGCAACTTCCGTTTCGTTCCATGGCTAGAACCTGACTCACCTATTTCTATTCCTTCATGAAATTTTAGAAGCTCGTTTTTATTATAAACGACTGCATCTGTAAATTTCATTTATGACGGGTATTTTCTTGAAACGTATTCGAATATTTTATCATTCTATCAACTTATTACCAATTTCTGATCGCATTTTCACTTGAAATCTTGAATTCTTTCGGAAGGTCCGAATCTCAATCCATTTTCACTTTTCCATGCTCATCCATTCATCATTCAATTTTCAACATTTTGTCTCTTTTGTTTTATGTATTCCTTCCTTCACTTCATCAAACAGCTGATCTCATTTGACTCATTACAAATCACGGAGTCATTCTGTCTGAATGAGTAGCAAAAACCTGCAAAAATGAGAAAACGAAGGCGCTTTTGAAGTTAGAGAGGGCTTTGGGAAAAAGAACACGGTGATAGATCTAGGAGTTTGATTGAAAAAAAGAAATTGAGATAAATGAGAACAGGCTTGATAAGTGATTTTAAGTATTGGCCATTTTCATGAAGCATTTTTTGTCTACATTAGTGTCGCTAATAGCGATACAATATTAGTATAAAGTAATTATTCATTAGTGATTTTGGGAAGCTTATTTGAAAATTACACTGATGAAACAAATTCAAAATGAAAGAAGACCGTGTTCATTTTCGAATTTTTAATAAAGGATCAAACTAAAAAAATGTGAGATGTAAGATTAGCCTGAAATGAACTTAAGAAACATATCATGATGAAGGATGATTATCTGCGAAGAAACGAGAATAAGCTGATCTTAATCATGAATACCATGAGCGTTGGGCCTATTTAGAGAGAATAAAAACAAAATGAAAAGTTATCATTTATTGAAGAAAGCTTGAGAATGTAATCAAGGTGAGATACAAATTGCCCGAAGAGATCTATGAGAAATGAGGAATGGCGAGAATGAGTCTGAGCTTATTTCGAGAGATCACTTCTTTCCGCTTTGACTGCTCTGCTTTGTGATATAAACACTCGTTGTCGATCCGCAATCTGCAGACACGCGGGGCGTCTCATTTTCAAAAAACCGCTCGGCTTTTTCTTGCCAAAAGGCATTTCGACTTTATGAATCATAACTTTAAAAATTGCATTAGCCTTGCATTTCATTTTTAACTATTCTTTACTACTCACTTCGAAGCTACTTGAAAAATGATTTATTGAGAGATTGAAGTTTGAAGTTTGAAGTTTGAAAAATTAAACCGGGAATCGGAGTCATTTTTTGTGGGAATTAAAAAAATATATAAATATATATATAGGTCTAAAAATTTGAGCAGAACAATACCTCATTTGTTTTATCAGTTTATTACTCGCCTTCATTGGATACAGTCCTAGGGAGGACGATCGTCAGAAGCCCCTTACGACCTATCCCCTATATATTTTCTTAAGAATTTTGTATCTCTAATCAATCAATAACGTAAATGTTCAAGTTTGCGACCTACCTCGCCATACAAAATTGTCCCTCTGCGACCTACCCCCCATAGATTTTTTTCGTCTGACGAAAGTGCTCCCTAGGTCTGATTGGATATAACAAATTAAATATGATAGAAGTTTTTTTCCCTCATCGAAATAATTTGATGTTACCATTAGTTTGTTGACATATTATCTAAAAATCCAAATGTTTCAAAAATATAAGCATCTCCCTGCGCAAATTGTCAATCATTACTCAATTTTAAGCCATAAAGATCTATTTTCATTTTCATTGTCAAACTCTTCGTTCATCTTCGTTTGGCGTCATACATCTTTCCGATATCCCCTGTTCGTTCTGTTCTCTGTTTCATTCCTTCTTCCTCCACTGCTTCACTCTTGTATACTCCCTCATTCCTTTGTTACTTTTTCCCACTAAATGCCAAACATTCCTGCTCATTTTTGACGCACACAAAATGAATATTGTTAGCTGCAAATCGCATATTTCTGAGATGTGTTTTAGTTTTAAAAGATTCGCTAAAATTTTTATGTTATAGTCCCTAGACTATAGCGATATCATATTTATGAGAATTAAATTCTCTTAGCAGGAATATTGTGACAAGTCACTTTCAATTTGATACGTTGCAAATCTCGATGATTTTCAATCATAGAAAACATTTGAATCATATTAAGGGATATCGATTTACTTCAGCAAACAGTACGATATGATTCAATATAATTTAGCACCTTTTATTCTCCAATGAATTCAGTTCCGTCTTCAAGTCCTTCATTATTCACCATTACTCACTCTTCACTCCACTTTATAATTCCATAAACACTTCTGCGTTCAGTTTGAATAATGTTCTGCTCCATAATAGTTTTACTCTGACCTCGTGACACAGCCTTATTGCTCTCGAGTTTTTCCTCCTCTCACTTCAAATTCGGAGCTTTCCATAAACTGCTCCAGGCATTTTTCCCTATCTATTCTTCAGCATATCAAATTTTTTTCCGAATGTTTCAATATTCTTTATATGTCTGCTAAAAATTCTGAATTCCACAAAACACTCTTGCCGTTTTTCTACTTCCATTACTCAGCATATCAAAAATGTTTCGAATTGTTTCTTTATCCTTCATATCTCTGCTTCAGAACGACTGCACATTTTACTTTTGCCTACCTTTTTCCTGCCTTTATTCAGTTCTTTGCATTGCTCTCCAATTGTGTTCTTTCTGTTGGAAAAATGCGCAAAGTCGAGCGGTTATTTTCTCTCTACTTACCTAATATTTTTATCCTCCCTATGGAAGCGAATTCAGCGGAATTTTTCAATCTATTCATCTTTTGCATTCAGCTTTTCGTCGCCGCAAATTTTCAGTTTCTTTCGAGCTAACAACCTGCTCCTGAATTCCGAATTCGACCCCTTTTCAATTTTTTACCTCAGCGGGAGTTTTCTACCTTTCATTTGCAGCCATTTGTTCGGGGGTGAAAATTTTATCGAATTTTAAATATCGGCTTGCTAATTAGCTCGCAGTATTTTTTTTGCTTTATCCATATTCTGCTGCCCTACTTCGGAATATTTTATATTTACTGGTTTCCTTCAACAAATCTAAAATTCAACCCCTTTTTATCTCAGCCAGACCTCTATGACCATTTTTCTAGTTTGAGTTTTTTATCCGCTAATCAGGTTTCATTAAATTTTCTTCACTTTCCGATTAAAAATATTTTCTTCTGCAAATTATTTTACGAAAGTTTTTCTATACGTCCTATGAAAATTTAGAAAATTTATTGCATTCACTTTTTTGTATGTCTCAAATTTTATAGCAATTATTTGCCCTTTTTTATTATAAATTTCAAACTATATTCAATGTCAAAGCAAATGTCTAGAGAGTTTTCACATTATGCTTCTGTTAGAATCATTTTTGTTTGAATCTCATAATTTCTCTAATCTCGTTTTTATATCAGTCTTTTTCTTTGGATGGAGTTTTTCTTTGTTCGCACGTTAAATTGCTCCTCCTCTCAGCCATCAAATTCGATATCTTTGTGCATTGCATTTAGCCTATTTCGGTTGGGTTTTGGCTTTTGACTGGAAAACCCAAAGGAATATGGGAAAAGAAGCTTGAAATGTGAGAAATAATGAGGAAATTTGAGAGAAAAAAAGAAAATGAATTAAGCGAAAGATGCAAAACGCTGATGCGCTCTTTTTCTATCGTTTCATTGTTTCACACGCCCTCAAAGTGTCCTCAAAGAGGCGTTCTATTTCAATTCCAACCGCTGATTACTCGAAAATGGCACATGCAAAAACATCTTTGATTCCAAATCACATTTTAGGCTTTTTAGGTCACAATTATTTAGTAGCAGTTGATTAGAGCTTTTATACCGACGCTTTGAAATTCAATTATTTGAAACATAGTTTTTTTATTGAACATTTTTTTATCGTTTAAATAATATTAACGTTTTCTTCATAAGTTTCAACTTTATCTTATTTTAAGAGAATGGGATTTTTCTGCTCATTCCGTTCTCCCATCATCATATAAAAATTTAAACAAATTTTATAAAATCTTTAGCCCCAAGTTTCTACAATCAGCATAAATGCATCGTATGTATCAAAATTTAATGAATTTCGAAATATTATCGCTTCTCTGGTCAATTGTCGATAACCTTCAATTAGAAATATATCATTCATATTTTTGTATAAAAATAATTTTAGGATGCCGCGTATCTCGAAGGAGAACGCGTTGCTGTTCGCGACGATCTTGGGCGTGATCGTCGGTATTGCACTTGGGCTGGCACTCAGAGACCCCGATGCTAAATGGAGCAAGGTTGGACAACTTTATGATCATTTTGAGCAAAAGTAATATCAGAATGTTGTAAAAGATAGATAAGCGGTTCCCCCTTTCCCATGAATCCATTAGTTGGATAGACAACTCCGCCGTCCTAACCACACCTCGTATATATAAACCCTGTTATCAGATAACATGCGAAAGATGGGCTTGATCTCAATGTTACTTGCCTGTTACGATCAGATACGCAAAGGTTTCCACCCGTAAGGGACTCATCTCTCTAGCTACCCTTTTATGCACTTCGTACCCAGATTATAAAACCTTGGTACCTATGTCTTATCTTAGGCGCGCTAGCAAATAACCTAAAGGTTTACTATATCTACACTTAAAGTATTATATGTACACTCTATCATGCTTGTTAGCAAGGGAAAACAAAGGCTCGACGATTATCTGGAATGTTATAAACTTGTCCATAATAATGAATAAGGAAAGAGGAGGGTACTAAGTAGTTCAAAATAAAAAATGTCATCGAAATGGGCCTAAAATCTATACGGTATAGCACCTTAGCCCCGCCCAGTAGCGTTTTACAATAATTGCACATGGAAACGCTCTTCATTAATGAACATGAAAAAGCGGTGTAGAGAATATAGCTGAATATAAAGGTATATATATGGGCTTTTAATTATTACGCACTTACATTTGTCCTCTGCACTAATTTCCTAAATTGACCTTTTGATGGCTAAAATTAATTAAACTTTTTTCAGCGACATTTATCTTATCTCCGATTCCCCGGCGACGTATTTGTACAAATGCTCAAAATGCTCATCTTGCCTATGATTATTTCAAGCATTATGTAAGTTTCGCATTTTATTTAGTTAATACAATGTACAATGTTATCCATGTAGGATTTCACAGCTTTAATATTACAAGTCAAAGTAAAAATAATCGCCAATCTTAGATCTTTACAGCTTTGGTGATTTATCACAATACACAGAACAAAAACCACGCACTTCCGAAAGATCCAAAATTCTGAGTTATTGTGAGAACTCTAAGGACGAATGCGAAACAAGCGAAGAATTGTCGTGGAAGAAAAACAATTCTTTTGTGGTTCGAGTATCGAGAATTGTAATCGTATCTTGTAGAAAGCTTCATGTGATCTTCAATTTTTCAAATTGTACTTGATTTTGCAACAAAATTCAGGCATCAGAAATTGAAATCGATTACAATCATTACTCAACATAAAATTCATCTCTTGCAAAAATCAGCAGGCCTTTGAAAACATATGTTCATTAATCGATCAGTGTGATGAAGATGTGTTACCGAAATTCAGCAATTAGACGAGAAATAATTTACAGAAGTAGCTTAGCGTCTTTGGACTCAGGAACTGCGGGCCGATTGGGCCTCGTAGCGATGATGTACTACGTCATGACCACATTTTCTGCCGTATTTTTGGGTAAGACATTGATGGAATTACGAAATACCAAAAAGTGAGCTGACCAATGACTAAAATAAGTCGAAAATTCAAGCTAAACTCTATAACGTATTGATAAAAATAACTAAAAGTTTGTTAAGTGAAATAGCAGTGCGAAAATTGACCTCATGTTATTGTCATCATTTAAATGTAACAAAATGTAAAGAACTTTCGAAAAAAAACTTTGAAGCGAAAAATTATTCATGACGTACTGTAAACTGCAAGTGAGTCTTTTAATTTAGGCATAATATTGGTGATGACGATAAAGCCGGGTTATTGGGTCGAGACGAACATCAAAGAATTGGTGGGCGATGTCAAAACGTCACCGTGCATTTCGTATCCAATCGATACTGTGTTGGATCTCGTCAAGTAAGCAATGTTATTTATGACGATTTATTTGAATGATCAATGCATAACATCTCCTTTTAGATCGATGTTCCCCGAAAACCTACTCGAAGCGGCTTTCAAATCAGAGAAAATCTGCATGACTTATTACAACGGATCGACGAAACTCGCACCTGAATATGCACTTACACTGAGTCCGGGTAGGTTGATCGTTGCATTGCATAATTTGAGGTAGTTAGTTGAAAATAACTACACTGGCAGCCATTGAGTTGTTTGAAGAAGATAGTCAAATGATCAGTCATTTTTCAAATATAAGTCGAAAATTGTCCGAGAAGGACTGATAAATTCACAAATTTCTTTTTAAATTGAAATAATTATAATTGCACATGTGCCAATTCAATAGTGCTTTGGTATGTCATACAAATGATCCGAAAATCCAAGAAACATATTCTTTGAAATTGATTGAAAGAATTTTCAGAGCAACGACGAATGTTCATTGAGACTCCAGAGAAGGTGGTGTCTGACGGCATGAACATCATGGGTTTGGTCGTGTTCAGCGTCGCTCTCGGAGCCACAGTCGGCTTCGTGGGCGAGGAGGGCAAAGGGCTCAAGGAGTTCTTCAAATCGCTCGAAGCAGTCAGCATGAAGATGTTGGGCGTCGTTATCATGTAGGGGTTCAATTGCATCATTCACATCATAACATCACGCATGGGCCTCGAATTAGTGCTGATATTTTTATCTAATAATATAACTACATTTTCGGAAATTCATTAAATTGTCGAAATTCCTTCAAAATGTAGTATATTTTGAAACTTACAAATTATTAGAGTAAGTAAGATTCCAAAAGAAATCTGGAATTCGTTTCTTTGAAAATTTATGATGAAATTAATGGAGATAAGTTGAAAATTTATGCAATTATCCAAAATGTCGAATATCTTAAAACACATCGCAAAAATCCAGGTATTCCCCAGTCGGCATCACATTTTTGATCGCAGCTCAGATTGTCGGGATGAAGGATCCAGGCAAGGAGCTGCAAAGACTGATGGGCTACGTGATCACTGTCATCAGTGGGCTGTTCATCCACGCATTCATCATTCTGCCATTCTTGTGTGTTGTGGTAGGTTTCAATAATTTTCGCATACAATAGAGATGATATTGAACCAATAGCGTTGGTTCGTACATCATACCGTTATAAATTGAACAAATCTATAGCGTTCAAAACTACTTGGCTCATATTAATTTGATAAAGAATAGTAGCTTCAGCTTGCACGACGAAACCCATTGAAATACGTTTCTGGAATGGCTCAGGCTCTGCTCACAGCTTTGGCAACTAGTTCGAGGTTGCCAAGTATAGACTGTAATAAATGATGGATTAAAATTCAGTTCTGCAACATTGCCTCTGTCAATCAAGTGTTGCGAGGAGAACAACCACGTCGATCCTCGAGTCACTCGATTCGTCTTGCCTCTTGGAGCAACGATGTAGGAATTCCTCGATCTCAACATTTGTCATAATCCGAAGAAAACTGCATAATCTCAATTTTAAATAAGATATTATTAGATTAGGTGATCCAAAGAAAAGCATTTTTCATCTGCCCGATATCATGTCGTTCATCATCTTTTCTTCCTCTTGATTTACGAATTTCAGAAACATGGATGGCACAGCTCTGTACGAAGCTGTAGCCGCCATCTACATTTCTCAATGTTACGGTCAAGATTTGTCCATTGGACAAGTCATCTTAGTTAGGTTAGTGCTTAAAACTTTTCTATGAATAGAGATGATTTTGTTCAGTTTGACAGCCACATTGGCTAGCATTGGTGCGGCTGGGATTCCGCAAGCAGGTGATCAATAAATTATGATTTGATCGATACATGAAGCCAGCGAAAATAACGACTATTTGGAAATCATAAGCCCTCGAGCCATCGCGAAATAGTGTATGGTTAGGGAGAGGATACGGCTTTCTTTTCCCCATGCTACTTCGCATGGCTTGAGGGTTTATGGTGTCCAAGTTATCAAAATAGTCTGAAATTTGTCATTTAACAGATGATAATTCCGAAGACGGAGCGATTTTGATGAAATATAATTTTGATCCCAAACTATTCCGAAACCTATTTTAGGCATTGTGACAATGATAATGGTGTTGATCGCGATCGGACTGCCGACCAATCTGTTCATCCTGATCTTCCCCGTTGACTTCATACTCGACCGAATACGGACCACAGTCAATGTCCATGGCGACAGCATCGGCGCCTGCGTCGTCGAGAAGCTCTGCGAGAAACAGCTCAAAGAAGGTCAGTCAAAAGAATGCAAAGAGCTTGCGTTTATTATTTGATCATGAGATGGCAACTTGAAAACCATAAGATGTCTAGACATGAGACATGGTGAATTTACGTAGGGAAAAATTGATTTCACAACGAGTTTTGAAGAGACGAAATTTTTTTTTGGATTTGACGAAATAACTGAATTATTTTTATTGTCACATACTTTCTCTCATCTACTATTACGTTCTATCATTCTGGCATTGCGTCAAATGCAAGAAAGTACTTCGTCATTCCGTCACTTCGTCCTCTCCAGATTGCTTTTCAAAGACTTTCCTACATTATTTCTACCACGTCTCATATTATGATGTCTTGCGACATCTAAATAGATCGATGGAATTTTGGCTGATGGGATTCATTGCGTTTTCACACCCTAACAGTTCTTCTCCCGAATGAGATCCTGGGTTATGAAATTTTACCAACCCTTGACCTGAAAAATGCTCAAAGCATGATATCGTCTATCATCTTCGAGGTCTAAAGTGAAATAAATGTACGTTTCTAAAACTTGTCCATATTTTATTTTGTATGAAAAATCAATGCACGAAATATACTCATATCTATTTTAATAAAAAAAACTCAAGTTTGATAGACGATAATCTTTCTGATTGAAAATCCAAGAAAGCCTGTTTGCAGTTGAAGACTCTCTAGACGACGAGTATTTATTATGAAGATCAGGTTTGTATCTAAACTCTCGAAGAACTTAGCATAAATTTGCCGTCCTCCCTCGAAAACCTCGAGCCAAGTCACATGTTTGCAGATAGTTTGTTAGGGTGTGAGAATGACGAATGACCATCCCCAAAGGACCCACAAATCCAAGGCATTTTGACATCGAATTTCAATCTTTCCTCACGACGTTCAGTTTCATGCAACTAAAGTTTGGTTTTACAAAACCTTTTTCTTCACAAAGACACGAATTTTTCAATAGGAATAGTTGATTAACAATGCTTTTCAAACAAGCACCAAAGAGATCAAAAAGATTGACTTTTATATGAATAGATTTATTATCAAATTATTTGAAACATATAAAAATGAACAACTTGTTCAGATTTAAGTACGACTTCTTTGAATGATAGAATTGCCAGCTTCTTTTTTCAAATTAAAGTTTATCTTTTCTGCAAGCTCTTTTCCCGCACTTTTTTCTTTGAAGAAAATTTTCAAGCTCGAATTTCTTCTAGTTTTTTTTTTTTTCAAAAATCACGATTTATTTCTGCAGCTGAGAAGCATCTGATAGCCCAAGAGGAAGCACAAGCCGCACATGCACATGCAGGACAGGAGCCGAAGCATCAAAACAACCATGCAGCAGCGACGAATTCGACACCAAATTGCAAAGCGCTGTCACAACTGAAGCACTCCACGTGTTGAGAGCGATGCAATCATAGGACACTGAAAGTAATCGAACGGAGTGGCATGAGCATGGGCATGGGCATGGGCATGGGAGTGAAGGAATGAATGAATGCATGATTTAGTTGAATTGTCTAGACTTTTTTTTTAGAATTACGTCAAAAACAAATTTCGAGCCTTCTTTTTGATCTGAAATATCACTGATGAGCAGTGTCATGAAGGTGAACTTCTGAATTTCATAGGGTGCGTTCATATACGTTTTGGCATCGTATCAATGCCAAATGCCAGAAAATAGCGGACATAAATGAGAGAGAACAGAGAATCCATATACGTAATGCATTTTGCAAAGTGGCAGAAGGTCGAGAAATTTGACATCAAAACCGTCCGATGTCAAGAAATTTTGACACGATTCGTGTAAATTTGATACTCGTGTCGACACTATCTTTTCCTCCTTCTCTCTTTTCATGCGATTTTTTCATTTTGACATTGACACGATGTCAAAGGTATGAATGCATACATAGAGACTTTTTATCGTGAGAAATTTTTCATTTACCTGGAAAGTCTGGTCCAACATTCAGCATAAGTTTTTCTTCAGCAACTTTATCCAGTCATCCTCTACCTTTCGTTCAGTTTGCAGTGGGCATGATACATGAATATTTCATCTTTTGGCATAGCATGCATCTGAAAATTCATAACGATTTATTTTCGAATTTTACCCTAAAAATTGCATGAGCACTAAGATTAGAGGCATCCACCACGACTTTCTTACATTTTCATATAACATGTCGATTAAAAAAAGAAATAACACGTACGTTTCAATAATAAACGCACAAGATTTGCTGAAGTGAATCCCACAATCCCTGTATGCAACTTGCTGAATAAAAACATTCACTACAGCGTTATTTCTGACTAGAATAACAGTGTCATTTACGAAGTGTGACGTCGCTTTACATGGCGATTGTTGTGATCTGAAATTTATTATTTACGAAAAATGAAACATGAAAATTTACAGGTCGAATTCACCTCGAAGTCAACAACCAGGGCTACTCGATGCTGTCTCAACACGCATCACCAGCACAGGCCAAGCGAGTCAGCATCGGCAATCATAACACCGAAAACTCCCATATGCTCTGATTTATATAAATTTATTCTCGTTAAAATTTTTTTGTTGAAAAATTCTGAAGGTTATTGAATAATTTTCATGTAGAATGGAAACGCCCTCAACCTCTGGGATCATTTTCTCCTAATGTTTTAATTTGATTCTACAGATTATCATGAAAATATTTGCGCATCACGATTATAAGAAACGGTGAATTGGTCGAAATAATTTTATTATCTTTACGACTTTTGAAACTAATACAAATTATTTTCTTTGATTTTCGTACAAATTTTTGTTCTTCACTGCTTTCTACGAATTTCTTCGTTGATTTGATGAGCTCTCCGGCTTTTATTTCTGATTTTAGGTTAGTTAGAATGTGATTTTTTCAAAACTTCCTGCAGTTATACTATAATTTCTCCTTGAAAATCCTAATTTTTTACTTAATATCCTGAAACATGATAGAAAACACGTGTCAATTCTGACATCAAATGTACGAGACTTATAATTTTCTTGTCTTTTTCAGATATTACTTACTATTCTACGCACTTCTGAAACTACTCCAATAAATCCGGTGATTCATGTTTTTCGCATTTTATCTTTGTACTATTATCGATTTTCAACAAATCAGAATCACATTCGCAATACGAACTCGCTTAGTGACTAAATCATTACTTTATCTGAGTTGTTGAAACGTATCATATTTATTTTGTGCAATCGCGTTTTTATAAGATGAGTCTTGCACAACACTTTTGTATCTTATTTAGAACTTGTATTATTTTCAAAATTTTCGAGATAGAGTGTGGAAAAGTAGACACTTTTGAAGAATAATTTCCTGGAACTTTTCCATCTTTCAAATCAAAAATTTTATTTCTATTGTTCATTGTTGTATTTGTATATTCTTTAGAGAAAATTATCGATCTATCCCGAAACATAAAAAGATTTTTATAGACTCATATTTTGCCCGAGATCAGCTCAGCAGAGTCGTGGTGTAATTGATTATTACGGCCTACACGCGCGCTGCCATCGGAAATATTCGTTTCTGACTCTTTGTGCTCTCTCAATATCCCTTATTCTATCATCAACGTCTAATTTCTTTCCCGTCTCTCAAATCACCTCACTCTTTCATCTTCATCTCTCACATTGTAAAGCTCTGTGCTGAAATTGAGAATTTGAGAATCTTTGGCACTCGTTTGTTAAAACTCGTCAGAAAATTCGAGCCTTCTTCAAAAACGATTTCGACTTGTTCAACGATGAAACTTGCAAGCAAAACTTTATTAGGAAAGGAGAAACATTATCAGAGAATTTTGGGGGAAATGTACCAAGCAATTCAAAAGTTCCTAACCGACTACTTTTGAACCAACTACAATTGAGCAAGGAATTAGAAACTCTTTATTAAATTTTGTAAATTAAAACACAAGTGGTTTTGATGTGGAAAGAAAGAATGTGTGTTTAGCGGATCAAGCTTTTGTTTTGTAAGGAAGTGGATCGAGCGGGTTGTTGGTTTACGCTTCAGCGGCGGCCGCCTCTTCCTGTTCTTGTTCGACGACCGGAGGTGCATCGGGAGCGTCCTCGTAGTCTCTGTCTGGCAGTTGCAGGGGGATGATGTCGACCGGTGGTCTGGCGGCGTCACCCTCTGCTTTGACCTGCTCGACGTACTTTGGCGGTTCGAGGTTCTTTCTGCAAAATCACCGATTTTAGTAGTCTATTTATAGACCGTCTCCCCCTACCTGATCTGCTCGAGCTCCTCGTTCGTCTTTCTGCCCCAGTCGGAGGGCGGTCGCGCAGTTCCGTGAGCGATGGTAGGCACTTTGGGCTTCTCGGGATTCTCGAAGAGTACACGGCGATCTCCGTAGGATCTTCTGTCGATCTGACGATCGTGTTTGGAGGAGACAGTGATCTTGGGCGGGTGCATCGAGGCAGAGGCCTCCTCGGGGTCGAGACCCTTCTTGAGAGCCTTGTTGCGAGCAGCCTGGCGTTCGCGCTCATGCAACTCTTTCAGCTGAAACAATTCTCTTGATTTGAAGAAAACAAATAAGCTCTCTTACATCGTACTCCTGACGCTCGTGTCTCTTCTCGAGATCGTACTTGTCAGCCTCGAGCTTGACGATGCGAGCGTGCAGCTGCTTGATCTTCTCCTTCAGATCGTTGGGCAGGAGGCCGGAGATATCCTGACCACGGCAGACGGCGGCCAAGAAGTTGCGCTTCTGCTCTTCCTTCTGGGCGTCGGTGAGCTCGGCCTTCTTGGGGCCCTGAAACAATCCGATTTCATTGGAAGAAGAGACTTTCAGTTTCACATACCGTGGTCAGACTCTTAAGCTTCTCGCTCTGTTCGCCCTTGCTGATGGTGAAGTTCTTGCCACCCTCGCCGCTTCCAGCAGCGCCAGCGAACGATCCAGCCATCATCTGCTGGCGTCTGTACTTCTCCTCGTTCTTTCTGGCCTTCTCCTGAAATTCAGTAATTCATTGGATGCAACTTCGAATAGCAACATACCGCATCGATCTTGGCCTTGCGCTCTTCCTCCTCCTTTCTTCGGCGTTCTTCGTCCTGACGGCGTCTCTCAGCGAACTCGGCTTCTTCTTGTTCGCGCTCGCGGCGACGGACTTCCTGCTTCTCCTTGAGCTCGCGGAGCTCCTAAAGAATAATTTCAGTAATATAAATCTCCGAATGTCAAACCTGCTCGATCTGTTCCTTCTCAAGTACGCGTCGCTGCTCGTAGTCCTGGATCTTGGCATTCTCCTCCTCCTCGTGTCTCTTCTTGGCGGCCAACATGGCCTGCAATTTCACATTTATGATTTATCGTTTATTAGGCAACAGAAGTACGAATGAGAAGATTAATAGGTCTATATTTCCTTATAAAATTCCTCCTCTTCCACATTTCAAATTTGCTCAAAATTGTCATACCTGTTCGGCCTCAGTCAGCTCTGCAGGTGGCTTCTCCTCTTGAGGTGGAGGACGGGGCTTGGGCTTCTCTTCCTCGACTGGAGCTGGCTCAGCCTCTTCAGCTTCAGCAGCTTCCCTGAAGTTTCATAGTCATTCTTGGTTCAGAAAAAAAAACAAATGCTATAAACACATACTCTTCTTCGGCCGGTGCTTCGGGTTCGGCAGCCGGGGCTTCAGCGGCTTCGCTCTCCTCGATCTCCTCCTCCTCTTCGTATTCCTCCTCGTCGGACATGGTTGCGACTGAAAATAGCACAAATTTGCATTATTCAGAATAGACAAAACGCTGAATGATCAATCGATAAGCTTCAATAAATTGGATATCAATCAAATTCAGAGAAACGAAAGACAATAGGCGTTGAAGTGTTCGATGATGTCGATTCAAAATAAATCTGCTTCTGCCGAAGAGTGCCGACTCCGGAAACTTCGACTGATCCTGACTTCTGCCACAGCTAAGGCTCCTCGATAGGGAGGAAGGGGGGCGTGCCATCGTCGAAAGATCTGCTTCTTTTCCCTTGATCATCTTTTTATCTCTGTGATTTTCTTTCTCTTTCTCTCTTGCTTTTCCTCGATCACTTAGCAGCGGTCTTCGGTACGAGCCGACGTGTGCTCGATTGCCTCGGGGCAGCTGTGTAGCATCATAAAGAGGCAGAGAAACAGGAAGGAAATATGATAAAGTGAGAAAACGCCCAGAAAAGCCGAGAGATCAGAGATATTGCGAAAATAGCAGAGAGATAGTCGAAACAGAGAAAAAGTGTAATACGTCTGGCAGCAACGCGTTTGTGCGCCTAACGCGTAGGAGGTACAAAATATAGCCTCTGGCAACTGCGGAGCTCGGCCCAGAAGAGACGAGATACCAATCCAATGGCAGGAAAAATGAGATAGAGAGAGTGGATAAGTGGTATTATCAAAGTGAAGCCCAACCCACACTAACCTGATGAGCAGAAAATATCTTTATTACATGCAAGAAACAGATACAAAGTTAAACTGAAGGATGGTCTTGAATAAGTAAAAACTCATGAAGGGTCATTTGCAAGATTACTTATAGAATCAGCCACTAATAGAAGGAGTCCTTGCAAACGATCGTCTTTAGTCAAAATATACACCCTAAGCAATTTCGAAAGTACACAATAAATGCACAACAAAACGGAATACAATTGTGACACGTTTGGAGGGACTGTAGCAAGTAATTTGATTTCGAAGACTGGCTTTCAAATAATCTATCCAAATAAGTTGCAGCAAGCACAACATGTAAAGCCCCAGATAATTATCAGGAATGCGAAAATGATGAACATCCAACCCCTAAAATTAATATATCTGAATATTTTTCATATAGACGGATCAGTGGTTCTTATTTGACTATCGTATTCTTCGAAACTTTAAGACTATTTTTAAAAATCCAAAATCATTTCAATTTCATCGGAAATTTTGCAAAGTTGATCAAATTGGTCTCCTTACCAAAATCCTCCATTTGAGTTGGCACACTCGTAGAAGTAGCAGTGCATCTTTCCTGGGCATGCAAAAACGATCTCGGTTACTGGAGTTCCATCGGAAAATTTTACCTAAATTTCGTAATCGTCATAATTTCATCATATCGACCTACATTTGCAAATTCTGTGTTGTTCGATTGCGGATAGACACAAATAACTGGCTCATCTTCATCAATAACGAGATAATCCAGTCCCCAAAAATATTGTTGACTATCAAATCTGAAAACATTTTGATATAAGATTATGACGAAAAATCATTTGGCTACGTCACAAATTATTCAATGACGCAGCAGTGCAATTATAGTTTGTTTGTCCGATTTTCTCAATGAAAATAATCAAATTTCTCTCATAATTACTTACTCAAATGGTGTCGACGCATTGACGACAATCCAAGTCACCGAATTACTTCCTTCTGACTCTTTAGTCGCTTCCAGGTATCCCTTTGTCGTTTTAAAGGTAGAGTTTCGCAATTCCTCAGAGAAATATTGAACAGAACTCGGAACACTGAAGATGTTCATCGAGTGAATTGCATGATTAACTTGAGTGATTTGTAGCATGGAACGTGCGAAATAAGCGAAAAGGTTGATGCCATGTCACAAGTTTCCATATTTTCAAAAATACTCGATGCTAATTTATTTTCATAATTTCATCTTGGAATTTCAAATCCTTACTTCTGCCCCTCCACCCTAGAAAGATGAATACCGTATTCGTTTCCGACTTCTTTCTGATAGACCTCTATTTTATCGCCTATTAAATTTTTGGGTGGACTGTCTGTCGGTACTCGATTTGACATCGATGACGATTCGACTAAGGGAGGTTGGACTGAAAGTGGCGAATCTGCTTCATTCATGGACTTAGGTGTCGGTAATTGTTCGGTAGATGATTCTAGAATTGATCGATCATAGTTTTATTGGAATGGGTTTGATTAAACAACAAAACAGACTGTTGGAGTCCAGCAGTGAATAATTTCTTGGATAAGGATCAGCTCATTCCTTACCCTTCCCCTCACTCTCAGAATCCCGTCTCCTTCGCCGAATGCTCTCTGCATTAGCCAGATTATACGATGCGAATATCAGGAATAGAAATTTCGGGATTTGCGTCATTGCTCAATGGAATTTCTCATGCGACAATTATCGAAAGTTGTGCGGGGAAAATCGATGGTATTTTTACAGTCGCGTGTGCAGTGGATGAGTTTTAGCAGTGCACAGCGATTTTTGTTTTGATTTTCATCTGCGCGAAGGGGATTGGAGATTGGGGTTAGGCGATTTGAGGGATGAGGTCGAATAACGGAAAGAGAGCCAGATAGTAAGAGAGCTATCGAATTATTGTAGGCTGTGGATTACGCACTCTACTCTCTATTGCCATCATATGATCGTTCACTATTTCGACATAATTGCTGAAAAGGTGAGAAGGACGCAGAGGAAATCTTGTCGGATGATAACATCCTGCACTCTTGAACTGGATATCCGAATATCTTACCATGTTTGCCGCTTGTGAACTGGAAAATTCGAATTTCAAGCTGTACACCACAACAAAGGATGTGATATATAATTTTGTGGCTAACAAATGTTGAAATATTTATATATGGTTACGTTTACGCCATTACTAACTAACTCGAGAAATTGGTCCGCTTAATTAACGTTTATCATATCTGATTTTCGGCTTTATGGTCATTTCATTTTTGACTTGCGATTTTTTTCAGTAAAAACTACAGAAAAAGATCTGACAAATCCGAATATCGTCTCTAAAATACCTTTCATTGTCTTCCTCCCTCACTTTCCCTCACCCACCCCTGTCCGTTTTATCCCTGTTTATCCCCTTTCGGCTCGCGCAGATTTGTAATTCGCCACTCTAATTGTCTATCGTAACTCGATCATGTGAATGTCACAAGAACGACAAAATGAGTCAGAGTAATTTGTTTTGCAAATGGTCATTGAATTTTTCTTGGTAGATTTAACAATCCTAATAAATCGAGCCTTCATACAACAACCAATATGCATACATTTGCAAAATTTTCACTCCAAAGAAAATTTTATGTTATTAGAAGCAATATAATTGGCAGGTGCTTTCTGAAAACCATAATTATAATTTTTCAGGGACCAATATTGAATCAAATCACGACTCTTTTTGTCATATATGATAATTAAAAACGAAAGGTTAAAAAGTGAACTTGAACAAACAAGATCACTCAACTATTAGTCACAAAATAGGCAAATTTACCCTGCAAATTATTTCTTTCTAATTAAATCACTAAATTATTAGTTAATCACCCAATGAGTAAGTTTAGTATTGATGATTGGAATAATCCTAATGCACAATCTATTGCCAATTTTGCAAATTATAATGCTTGCATGGAAATTATTCAACCGCGGATCACTTCACCGTTGAATTGGAACTCCGAAAGACGACAAATGTTTTTGCGCCATGCCGATATGACTGATACAATGAATGAATTGCAAAAGATCCTTTATGACAACTTAAGAATTTATTTTATTATTATCATTGTCATCGCTCATGTCCTATTTCTATACACAATCGTCACCGTTTATCGAGAAGAAAAAAACGTAGGCGAAATGTTAGTCGTTTAATATTTGAAATTACTTTAGCTACCATATTTTAATGCTATGGTATGCATAGAGATTTATGCTATTATCGGATATGCAGTTTTACTGCCATATTTTAAAGTAAATTCTCTAATTATACCATATTATCTTTTCATTCCTATAAGAACGATCCAATTCTTAGGTAGGTTAACTTTTAACTAAGGATATTTATCCATTATCATAGATGTCTATTTATGCTGTCAACGCGCTAATTATTTATTCGATGTGAAATTTACCAAAATTTTCACAAAGTGCGTAAGTGTTAGGGAACTCTGAAAATATTGATTTTTAGAAAATTCTACTTATGGTTGTTATTATTTACCATCCTTAGTATGATATTGTCCTATGGACGGATAAATGCACCGCCAATGGATCTTCCGGGCTATGAAGATGAAAGTGGCATATTAATCATATTTTATGTGAGCTAATTTATCTCGCAAATTTCATAGATCTTATTTTTAGGTTGATTATACTATACGCATTTTTGGCTTTTGCATATGTCTCTTCATTTATTTATGTGCATTCATAAAGATTCATAAATTTAAAAAGCAAGTAAATCAATCATCAAAGCATAATTTACCGTCTGAAAATTCATTATTATTCCAAACCATCCCGTTAATACTGGTAAATATGGTAAACTTATTATTGCTAATTTTCGCTTACATGAAAATATAACTTTAGGTAGAGGTATTTCTCCAAATCTTTGTTGATTACTTCGTTTATCTCGTAATTAAATACGACTTGTGGACAGATATTTTAATGAATATTTATTGTTATGGTATCCATAAAATTTATACACAAAAATTTCACGCATTTATTGCATACTGCTATTCATTGGCTGTTCCATTAACATTTTTAATTGGTAGTTCTAAAAAACGAAATATCGTCATAAATTCTTGTAGGCAAATATTCTCTAAGATTAGCAAAATCAAAAATAACAAGATCGATATCATAAGAGTAAATCCGTTACCTAGTAACGCACTTTCATCAAGGTTAAGATAACTATATACTCTTATTATTAAAGCTCAATTTTCTCATCAGATGTATGGAATTTTGAGATATTGTAATTTTAAAGCTCGTTAGGCAATAAATATCTGAACATTGGTATGAAAAAATCATGTGAAATTTCAAATTATAAAAATGTAGTCAAAATCGATGATAATATCTAACATTGATTTTTTCCAGAGTGTTTAAGGTAAAAGTTCATTTTAATCAGTAACACCGATAATTACAGCGTTTGCATCGGAACATGCATGTGAATCCGCAAAAATTGCTTGCGAAAAAACTGATACAGGCTAGGACGATGATGAAAATGATGAATTTCGAGTTTCCGTATCTAAATCGAAAAAGATTCTTTTGAGTTTGCTCGGATAAATTTCACTCTTTATTCTCGTCGGCCTTATTTTTGCACTGATAGAAATAGCACTCGATTTTGGCAGGGCATGCGTACACGACTTCTGGAACTCGGCCATTTGGGAGGTAATCCTGAATTTTGCATTTATTCGTATTTTATTTGTTTGGAATCCACAAGACATCCGAATCTAAACATGGGCAAAATTTCTAATGCGATAGATTGGATAATACATCTTTTCTCATATTATTTCATAATTTACCTTTTTAATATCTTCAGTTTTTACTTTATTTTAAAAATTCTTTGTTCTTACATTGTAAAACTCCGGATTTTCTTGTGTAACAGGATAAACGCAAATTATCGGCAATTTCTCGGTGAGATTTACATTTTCCAATCCCCAATAATAAGTCATGCCTCCGAATCTGAAGATGATGATTATGTTTTGAAAATGTCTCTGATGCTCGAAAGATGTCAATGTTTGGCCGACATTTTTTTTTTGGAGATTTTCATCCCCTGTAATTTTCAAACGGAGACTTCCGATTTTCGTAACTACTAATTTAAAAATGAACATCTTCTTTACATTTTGCAGACATGTCGTCGTTATCTTTAGTCGAATGAAGATATAATTATGACGAAAAGGAAAAGTGACGTTATATAACATATTAGCGACAAAAATACAGATGTCCAAAAATATCGAGGTTGCAGAATTCAAAAATCAACTTGCGTAAATCCCCTTGTAGGATCGATAATTTGCATATCTCCATCCTGCATATTTGGTGCTGGATGCTTGTTGACGTAATGATTCTCCGGATTTTCAGCATACTTTTGCAACTCTTCGGCGTAAATCTGAGATTCGGTTGGGATGCTGAAAATCTATTTTCATCGATTCGTAAAAACTGAAACTTTTTGACATGGTGATGAAGAATTCATTGGGTAAATAAAGATTAGTTTGACAAGGAAAAGAATTTTTCTCCCTGATAATTAAAAAAGCATACGTCTGATCAGCCAGTCTTGCATATCGAATTTCGTATTGATTTCCGAATTCCTTTTGATAATGTTGAATTCGTTTTTCAATAGGAGTTCGAATATCGATAGTGTCAATATTTTGTGATGTTGTTATTTTGACTTTGATTGTTGGAGGAACTGTCACTTCAGTTAAATTGCTCGTCCTGAAATTCAAAATAATAAATGGCAGATAAAATAGTTCATCCAAAATGAGATTGGTTAAATTTTACAGACATCAGAGCTAAGATAACTGAATAAACTCACTTAGATTTCTCATCGTTTTCCGGAGAAGAATCAGATGAAGTCGATTTTCGAGATTTTTCACCACGTTTCACAATGTTCTTTCTCAAAAATCTTTCGGCATAAATAACTTGAGAAATTATTAACAAAAGAGCAAATAGACTAAAGAGTCGCATTTGTGGAGATTAATGATGCAGATGAAAATCGATATCTCGAACTGCACTAAATCACTGCCCATTATCCGCATTATTGATCTTGTAATTTGATTGAAAATCATTTTTGGTAGGCTATTGAGATTGTTTGCGAACAAATATCTTTATTCAAAATAACGTGTGGACAAAATATTGTAAATGATAAAATAAAATGCTATGATGATTGTGCAGAAAAAAGTACGAATAGATAAATCAAGTTGAACCAGATACAAGAGTAATTATACCGGTATTGTGGCATGTAATGAATTTACAAAGACGTTTCAGATCTATCCAGACAATTCTACGATTTCTTTTACTTATCATAAAAAACGAGCATGGGACGATAAATGTGATCGAGTAGTCGATTGTCGAGGATATAGTAAATTGTAAATATTTGTCCACAATTCTCGCTAATTCGGGTGTGAATTTTCCTTATAATTCGAATAATTTAAACCTTCTTACTAGTTCAGAAATTCAAATTCCCTAGCCTTATTCCCACTAGGTGGGGGTCGGCTATTCTCAGTCCGTAATGGGACAGTCAGTCTATCCTAGCCACGCAGGACTAGTGGCCCGTTCCGAGGATAGGCTGTTGTTGTGTGCAACAGCCGAGGGATTTTAGGCGAATTTTTCGTGGTTTTATCCACTACCAACATTTCTTAGCCCCCTTGGTTTGGGTAGGAGCGGAGGGTGAATTTAAGGCCCTAGCTGCAGGCAGCAACACACAATCACTGCGCTAAACCACCACAATTGCAAGCATTTTGAATAAAGTTCGATATCACTTTAAATTATTTATTTTTTAAAGACAATTGGATATATTGAACAACTCATTCAAGCAAAATGAGAATATTGGGAAAAGGTTAATCAAGACATGTATTTTTGTGTAGGAATTTTCATTTATAAAATAATCGTAGTATTCGATATAATCAATATAGATGGTTTTTCCTTTCCCAGATCCAGGTTTCTGCAATAAACGAGGGAAATTTGGAAAGGTCTCTTATATTCCACGCCCACTTGTTTTGCCTACCCACATTTTTAAAAGAGTAGGGGAAGGAGGTAAGGGAAAAAAGTTGGTGTGAGTAGACTATGGGTAGGCCGAACAGGAGGCTAATATAACATGATTGATTATAGCACATAACTGAACTTCCTAATCATATTAATCTTTCATGATTCAACTATGACACGAACAAAATCACCAAGTTTGTAGTTTTCTCGGTGCAATTCAAAGAATACGATGAATTTAATGACTTACTGCAATCGTATATTCGGTTAGATTACCATCATAATCGGTCAGATTGGATAAGTCCTCGCAATTGTTTGTATTATTTTGAATGTCTAGCCACATATTATATTTCGCAGATAAGAAACGCAATTTGCTACACTGAAATTTTAGCGTTATTATGTAAGTAATTCAGAACATTATCGCTTTTGACGATATGATCACTTGTGAACAAGGGAACTTAATTATCGACTTGTTTTCGAGTTACGAAATGAACAGCTACTTTCACCAATTTATCATTTGACTTATTGATGGGATTTGTGTTCTGTACAACTAATGCATTGCCATTTCATTTTTTCCAAGAGTTTCACTTTATAAAGCATTATGTATATCTTCATTGATTATTTTGGTTTTGTATGAATACTCTACATAGAACTTCGCTATATTGATTTAATGGATTAGGAAATAGAGCATATTTTCCAACAGTTTCATTTATAGCATTAAATTTTCATTGATATAGCAGAAACTCCAAGCAGCTTAATTATCCTAATTTCCTACAATAATATCATCCAGAGATAATTTATCATTTCTAGAGAATGAAATGGCGGATACTAGTATTGAATCCTGTTGATCGATATCCTCAATTACAACATTTTCGTATTCATTTTTTATGATCTGCAATTTCGAAATTACATGGCTTTACTTTGTTGTTAGATAATTGTTCACCGTTAAACTTGGCATCAAAAAATTCGTTAATTGACTATTGTCATAAACATGCAAGGTTTTGAAGTATCTGCCTAAAAATAATAATTACGAATTATTAAGGAACACTAATTACCATTTGGGTTGATAATCGCTCTTAGATTAGAAAAGTTGAGTGTTGTCATAGCAGTGTTCGAAATTTCAATTCCACCAGAGATCAGCTCCAATGATGATATCTTTTTATGGATACTGAAATATGTTTTTTTTAAATCGCCAACTGTAACCGCGGTTGCAGTTATTTATTTGCAAGTCTGATTAAGAATATTAGAAAAAGTTAAATAGTTATTTTAAATGGCAATTTGGTAAAATATTTTCATCGCAACATCGTTGCAGACAGTAGGATAGAGTTTGGGAGGAAATTATTCGGCGATTTGGAAATATCGCAGGCTCAGAGAACTTTCTTGGCATTTCCAAGAAAGTACTTCGATATTCCAACTCTCCGAGTCTTCGATATTTCCAAATAGCCAATTATCCCTTCCATATACTATTTCGCATGCAACAATGAAACATTGCAATATGTTTCCAATTTGCCGCTATAAATTCTTTTTATAAAAAAAGAATTCTTACGAGTTATCAACATCGCCAGTTATTTTCAAAAAGCCATATAAGATCTGACAATTATCAGGCAAGGTTATGTGAGTGAATACGCCTAAGGACAATGCAGCTAAGGGGTTATGCGGCATTGACACCATACAATGAACTTCTGAAATTATTAAATTGAGAGTTATGAGACAAGTTTAACGTAAACATAAAATATCTACATTCATGCCCATTAAAGTTGGTATTTTCAATATTTTCATATTTACACGTGATCAACGATCAATAGAACATGTGATAAATTGCATAAAACAATATATTGCTTCGGTCAAATGAAGTGAAAGTTCATGTGTTGAAAAATAGTGAGAGAAGGCGAGAGGCAGAGGAAATTGCGTACCACTCTTTCCATTGTCCCTCACTGACTCTTTCTCAGTGCTCTAGCCTCCCTCTTTGCTCATAGTCGTGACGCACATTTTTCGCAAGACACTTTTTAACACACGAACTGTCGCTTAATTTGACCGATACAATAGATGTAATCTTTAGAAAATTAATGAACCATGATTTTTTTTGCAGACTTCGGATAAAATTGTTTAAAATATTTAGTATTTATGTAAGTTCATCGATGCAAATATTGAATATCAAACTGACTTGAAGGCTTGCAAATTGGTGTTGCCATAATATATGCATATTGTTGCAAAAGACGAATGGAAGTAGTTTCCTCCAGGCAAACTGTATTGTTGTAAATGGAAGTAGAGGGAACTTAATATTGATGAGAAATTGGATATGTTTATCAGACCTAGGAACGACGATCGTCAGAAACCCCTTGCGACCTACCCCCTATAGTTTATTTTCGTCTGACGAAAGTTCTCCCTAGGTCTGGTGTTTATGATAGAAAACTCTTTATATTGGGTTCAGGCCTTGAAACTGTTAATTTTCCAAGATCGAGTGAAGCGTTATTCGTATTTCCGTGTATCAATAACAACGTTCGAGCTGCAAAATGCTGTATGAATACATGCGTAAATTAAAATATGTTTATATCGTCATTTTTAATTATGCGAAAAATAGTCGAGTTTAATTTATCTCATTTTTAAATAGGCGTAGTTATTTTTATGTGAATAACGGATATATTTGCTTACATTCAATTAAGACTATTAGAAAAAGATACCGGGACACCAGTTAGAAAAAGACACCGGGTTTTCGAAGAAATAGTATGGGGAGGCAAGATAGGAAAAGAAAAAAGCCGGTGTCTTTTTCTAGGAGCCTTCAATTAACTATTAGCTATGCTATATTAAATTAAATATTTTCTGAAATATTACGAGCAAGAATCGAAAAAATCTCGTCTGTCTCTAGTGGTGCTTGAAGTAATTCCAAGTTGCGGAGAAAACTGTACGTCGTAAGATTCGCATCTGCTATCTATAAATAAATTTACATCAAAATTAAAATATCTCTTCAATAAATTATTCGTTTGGGTGACACTAACATTCCCGTCTTAAGTGTTATATATACAGCCCAATCAACTGATAAATAATTTCTTAAAAATCATCCAAATAATCGAAGGTTTGTGAATGTAATTAAAATTATAAAACATTAAAACATTCCATTACTGTGCCACAATAAATGCGGTTGAATAAAAAATAATTAAATAACTCCACTGCAATGAAAATGGAATAATTAACGGTTAAACTTACAGTCACGTAACCATAAATCTTCCTAATCGACGAAAGTTTTCTTTCAAGCCACTAAAATTTTATATGATGGGAATTATATAACAAGATTTTCATACTTCTTCAGATACATAGCTGGTCCAAATGTCACTGATTTCAAGGGCACCAAATATTTCTGTGCAACCATCTTTCATGGCCAAAAAATCATTCAGGCTATTTGATTGGCATGATTCAGCCGAAACTGTGTATATATGATAGGAAATGGTCGAAATCAATAGGAGTATGTTCATAGCTGCATTTACAAGTAGAAGAAGCGAAAATCTTCTAAAATGCTAAATCGCCTCAAGGTTAATTGCTGGGGAAATAAGTCTAGTGTATAGTGATGCATGTAATTACAGGTTGGCAGCTTGAAAGACGCTATAATTTCAATATAGAAATTCTACATTCTTATGCAGAATAGGGTCCTGTGATTGACAAGAATCAAATTTGAATACATAAATCTCCATCTCAAATGATCTCACCATCTATACAAAGACTAACAAGCCAAAGTAGCCCTCATGACAGGCAATTCATACAAATAAACTGATTACCGAAAGATTGTGACTTCTCTGCATGAATATTTGAGCATTTTATTGAAGAAAATCGTAATTTTCAAGAAGAAATGATGAGAAACGAGAGGCGTTTATGGACGATTATTATTTGCACTTCATCGTCAGGAAAAGATTAGCCTTCATAGAATAATAACGATAGAAATTGTGTTACATTAAATTTAATATTCGTTAATTTGTAGAGAAGGTTGGGTGGCATTTTTGTTAAGATTTTCTGTAAAATTATTATTATAAAATACTACGAGGGAATAAATTGTTAAAGTCTTCATAAAAAATTGAAAAGTTACACTTTAAACAAAATTCAGCGAATTGTGTGTTAACGGTATATGCAAGTTATGTGTGACCCGCGTGAAAGTTTGATAAGTTAGAATTTTCAGTAAAATGCAACGGATTAATTTGGGTATTTTACGATGAATAGGACAAACTTCGTATGATTTCTCGTGAGCTTCGCTCGTGACTGTTGCGTTTAGAGATCTACTTTTAGGAAATCAAGCATTTACCTCTTTGGCATTGTCAGTTTTGGTTCTGTGAAATAACCAGAACTGTTGGAACTTCACTCTGAATGGAGTTCGGAGTGAAGCGGAGTTAGAATTTTGAAAAAGCTTGGAATTGGAGTGGAGTTGAAAATTTTTTCCACTTCCGCCAGCCCCTGGGGCTCACGAAATCAAACAAACAATGAGAAATAATCCTAGAATTTAACGTGAAAATTCAGATTACAGCTAAAATCTTCTTGAGTAAAATTTTATTTTAAAAAGCAATAATAAAGTTTTTTATTTATTAAACCGAAGAAATTTCCTGAGGTTCTAAGACTTCTCAATTCAACAAACAACAGTCATGGAAGAGGTGTGAGCTTCATTTCCACCCGTGTCTTTGTTGGTAGACTGTGATCGGTTCTTAGGTTCTTTTGAACAAAACATCGCATTCACTTCATTTCGGATACTTTTATTGAAAATGAAGGAAATTATGGGTGAAATCTGAAAATTCTTTTTTATCCCAACTTGAATAACGCATGCTTTTATAACATGAAACATGGCGAAATAGTGCGAAAAGAACAGCTTGTTTTCCATTCATTACTTTTTGCATATATCTATTATCATGAAATCATGTCTTTTCTAATTAAAAAAAATCATTTATGCTTACCGCATTGTTGATTGGAAACATCGTAGTCATCATAAAGCCCGCCCACTTTGAGCTCCAAATGTAAGGCATACAAGTCCATACTAGCCATGTCAAGAAGTAGAAAATGGATAACATGATGAACTAAAATTTGATTTATTAGAACTATACGGAAGGCTTTGATTATAAAATGCCAATATAGCTGCTACAAATTCCGAATTAAATCTGAATCTGATCTTATATAGAACATCATTCAAAATTTCGATTCTTATAAGCCGGAACTTTCTTCAGCTATGTCGGATTCACATTTTAGCATAACTGGATACCTGAATTAAAAGTCGTAATTCCGTCGTGTTGACTTTGTTCCTCGCTTGGCCTTCAGAATCTCTTCTGACGGAAACATTCAATTTGATGGCTGCCATACTTTTGTTATTTCGACGGATTTTCATGAAAATAAAAGAGTATGCGAACAGCATTACTGGACAGGGAACAATGCTCACAGTGAGGTCGAGGTAGCGATGCCTGGAAAAGAAAATGAATATATTTGTTAAGCCAAAGAAAGGAGGAAATTCCCAGCACAAATCAGTAACGATACAAAATCCTAGAAAGACAACATTGATGGAATGATCGCGATATGGGAAGATATCAAACAATCAAATTGCATGAGTTTTCTTTAATATTCATTCAGGTGGTATGAGTGCGTCCTAAAGAATATTGAAACCAACCAAGTTAGAGGATTCTCGTATATCACAGCCAGATACTCGAAATAATACGGCATTCTACAGCATGAAAATAGCACTGGAAGCGCGATTAGGAATCCGGCGAGGAAATCACAGCCGATTATAGCCAGAGTTCGTGACTTGGAGAAGATGTGTTTGAAACTCATCGGGAAGATTATCGATATGAGCCTGGATGGACTTTTGGTAAAATTAGTTATGAAAGAAAGTGAATCTAACCTGTTAACCGACATGACCCCCAACTGAACGATGTACGTGTACCAAAATCCATCGTAAAAGAACATTACCCAATAGTTGAATTCGTATGTGAACTAAAATGGAACTTTTGAAAGTTGACAGAAAAAGTTTTCGAACGATATTTTCATCCTGAATCACTTGAGCTGGGGCGAGAAATACCAACATTATGACGACCATGGATAAGTCGCAGAACGCTGATGAGATTATGAACCAGTAGCTTAAATGAGGGCAAATCATTATCTCCGAGGAAAAGGCCATGATAGAAATTGATGAAACTCGCCTCGGAGACGATCGCATTTCATTGCAACGTAGGATGACCAGAACTATGAGTAGGTTCGATATCAGTGCGAAGATGTTGAGCAAGTACCATATGACGACGGCGATCAAGTTATCACGACCTTGGGGATCGGATCTGAAATTGAAGATGCTCATTTCAGAGGTCAATCAATAAGTCGTGTGATATCATAACATTTGAAGTTTCGTAATGCCACAAAAATAAAGGCACAATGATGTCAAGGATACCACGTGCTCTCATGTTTCATGCAAAAAATTAAATTAATCTGCAGAATAGTTGGTCTGTTAAAATTTCATTTTTCTGCTCACATGACTAAAGAATGAGCTAAACTTGTCTGATTGCGAAATCAGTCGTAAGATTAACTACTCTCGAAAATGACAAATTTCACCTGCTCTTTCACTAATTATTGGCTTAAAATAAGCAAAACTGTAAATTCTTACATAAAATCTCCGAATGAATCATAAGGTCCATTGAGCTTCCAGGATTCGGCAATACTTTCAACTGTAGATGAAGAAACTGATAAAGTTGACGATAAAATTGCTGGATTAGTAGAGATGGCATTCATTTTCCTCTATCGTAGTGTATCTCAAAATATCATTGTGGAGTAAGAAATTCCTAAAATTATAGCGCTCAAGTTGAAAGTTGGATTTTATACAGAAGTATTTGACTGAATGATGTTTCAAGGGTCAAATGTAACTAAGGAAAAATTCCTATTCTCGTAAAGTAAGTGGTTAAATACTGGAAAAGTAGGGTATAGGAAAAATTATGCAATTCGAACAGACTAATTGTCATCGCTAACACTAAGCAAACGATTATGAAAGTGCAAACTCGATTTGAAAAAAAAAAGTATTGGAAGCATTTCTAGATTGGCATGGTGATTTTGCAAAAAGCACTTTTATAGATCATTGAAACTGAGAATTTATTATATCGGGACTATGAATAACTATTCGATATCAAGATACAAATAAAGTCAGAATAAATTGGTTCAGGAGATGATTGGAACATAATTCAGCTAATAGCAAAATGAGAAAGCTTTTGAAAGTGCTAACATAAGAGTAATTATTTCACGCAAAAATATGCATTACGAACTAGTTTAGATTGAAGCAAACATGCGGAAGGTGATAATTGAATCAAAAACATATCATAAATTGAATTTATCTGGTTTGAAGCGATTTCAAGTTGGCAGAAAAAGATTCTTTTCTCTTATTCCAGCCTTGAAAATAAACTTTCTCATAGTTATAATTTGTGTGCGAGCCTAATAAATGTTTATTTAATTTATTAGTTTAATTTTGACATTTATATAGATAAGAAAAATCAAATGTCTTTATTGATCCACTTGCTCAAATAAAGATCTATTGTAGTATTCGCTTGATTTTTTTTCCTTTTCTCCATACTATTTCTCAAAAATCGAGCGAATATTATAAAATGGTGAGGGTGAATACTGCAATAAGCTCAAAGAAACAATTAAGTGCATTCTCTGCAAGTCTTTCGGCAAATGGCCTTTACAACTTTTTCAGGGATAGTTACAGATGTGACATTTGTGGGTGGGTTAGTACCAGCAGGGATTTCTAATTTGGCATCTTTACAGGCCTTGAAAGCGTCCAATTCACAACTGAAATATTCTTCCTAAATTGACGAGACCTTTGCGTATGCGATTTGCGCCGCCCAAATTTTATCGTCACTCGCGAGCGGCTGCGTCGCGTTTCTCACTGCTCTCTCGCGAAGATGTACGATCTCCTAATTGTATCAGATTGCGCAATCTGACGTAAGAGCAAATAGGAAGGGAGCGACACAGCCGCTCGCGAGTGACATTAAAATTCGAATGACGCGAATCGCTCAGACAAGGTCTCGTCAATTTGAGAAGAGATATGTCTCAAATATATATCGAAAGAATCGTGAAACTCACATAGCCGTCGTCAAATAATCTTCGCACGGAGGTTTCGTCTGATGTGGGTTCTGACTACCACTAGGTTGATTCTGAGCTGGAGCAGGCGTTGATGGATTCTGACCACCACCAGGTTGATTCTGAGCTGGAGCAGGCGTCGTTTCAGAGCTTTCCTCGATCTTGTTCAGGCTTTGTACTCCTTTCCCGATGATATTCTTAAATTTCACAGCAAATTATTTCAAAATTGTATTAATAAAATTCTCTTACCTCAAGTTGCTCAGGGCTGTACGGCACGGCCACAGACTCACTGTTGTATTGGCTTTCCACTTGAATTCTAAATTTTAGAAGATTAAATAATAGTTAAATGATCAAATACCCGAGAAAAACGACCAGACAGAAGATTGCGATGAGGGAAGACGACATGTTGACGATGTTGGATATCTGAAATTCATCAGATACAGATTGTTGATAGATTGAGAGTTGTTCGATCCAAATCTGGCTGATATTGGTTGATCAACAAACAACGAGAATAGTCCAGTGGAATGATCATGAAATTGCGAATATCGTAATCCAATGATATTCAGACTTTCTCGTTGTTTCTTCAGAGCACTCGAATATCGGCAGATAGGTTCGAATTAGTTTGAGCATTCCTAGGAGGGATTACCTTAGGGGTAGTAGTAGAAGTGGGAATAAGAAGCTGATTTCAGGATGATTTCTTGTCGAAAATACTGCCTTTTTATATCTATTCAAATTCAAGACACCTATTGTCAAAAATTAATAACAACTTCTAATTAAATTCTTGTCTCCTTGGAAAAAATAAAAACTTGAGTAAATATTGAAGAAATGCATTGTTGAGCACTTCAAAAATTAATATAAAATTAGATATTTTAATTTTCTGAATCTGTTTACTGGTGCGAAACTTTGATTTTGCACAACATTTCCCAATATTTCATCTTTAGAAATGTTACTCATACTTCAATTTTCTTTTCTTTTCCTGATATTGCATTTTGGTAAAAATAACTTTTTTCCAATTTCGAGAAAAATCACGATGATTAAAAATAGGAATGAAAAACTTTCAAAGATCAGCACATAAAACAGAATATTCGAAAAGATAGATTTAAAAAAAAAAAAGTTTACTATTATTGTAAATGATTGACTATTTGAGACGAGAGAAAAGGAGCGTCTTTTTTCTCCCCCTTCTGTGAGCCTTGGATGCGCGAGAGACGAGCATTTGTTCGTCATGCGTTCATTTATACCATGACCATCTATTCCAACTAATTTTGTTGTTATTTCAAATGCCGATTTTTCTGGTGTTATTTTTTATCAAAATTATTAAGAACTATATAAGATGCTAGATTTGATGATGAAGGCGTGACAGTTTGTGGTGCAGAATCTAGAAAAACTATACTTTACCTTTTTTCTAAAGAGGATTATCTTCAGTATGAGTCAGATGAAAAAAGATACAAATAATATGAGCCACTACGTTACATGGCTCCCATTGTCACTTTTCTTCTTTTTCTGTGTCTCTTAGCGAGAGAGATAAAATTCGCCATAACATTCCTCATAAATCAGTAATTGGCCTATTGATGTAGCTCGACGATTACGGTTGTTCCCTCGTTAAAGAGAAAAAGAGGAAAATCTGCATCTCTTCATTTCGCACGCTATTTTTCTTTTTCGCCCGTTCTTTATACCGTGAAATGAGGAGTAATTCACGTAGTGAGAGCGAAAAAGTATCAATTTGTTTCATTGATTTTATCAAAAGATGCGATTTTGTGCAGAGTTAGGTCGAAAATCATCAAACAGATTATTCTTTCGATTCTTCGCACATTCATCGCTAATTAATTCTGCAAAACTGGAATTCGGTCCAAATTGGCACAGTTTGTGTGCATTGTTTTATAACGCGAGTAAATATTTAGTTTTATCTAATCTCAAATCGAAACCTTTATTTACATGAAATGATACATGAAATTGTAATGAAAATATACATAGAAATGTCACAATGTCAAAATTAGCATTCGAATTATGCATTAGAAATTTTCGGCCACTTTTTTCCGACCCATTTGGCCTCTCTAAATATACAGCCTGAAGACGCATTGACTCATGATATGAAATTATTTTTGGAAAAAGAGGTATTTTGTCATGAATTTACACGTTCTCAATCAATTATTACCTTAAGAAATCAAGAAGTTTTCAGAAGTTATGTTGCTGTGAAGATAAATTTGTATGTCTGACATATGATACATTTTTCCGTTTGTATAGTTTCCTAATTAATGAAATGCTGCAACAACATAGTGCCACAGAGAAGAAAAATATGCCAATCCACAAGCAAAAGCTGAAATTTGTTTGTCATGTTTTATAAAATCATTCTGTCATCAAGTATGCACAAAGACAAGGCACAAACAGCGAAATTCTATTTACTATAAATTGGAGAAGTTTAATGCAAATTTTTTTATTCAGTGCCCGTATCCAGAAAGAAAAACGATTTTTATCATTTAGTGAGCAGTTATGTTTAACATGTACTTACATGAATCCCTGAGTATTTGAATTTGAGTCAGAATTAGAAGGCGGTGCGGGTATTGTCGTTGACATTATTCTACTCGAAATATAACCATCATCATTTCGTTTCCTCAATTTTCGTCCCAAGTAATTTTCAGCACGTGTAAAATAGAAACTATGAAATAAAATGAATACTCTAGCAACGATTTGAGTCATGGCTCGTGAAAATGAACGCCTTTCAGATCAAAAACGAAAATCGTCGATTCTCGAGCCCATTTGATCGTTTTATCCGCTCTCACTTCTAATTAGATTACTACAAATCGAAACCGGTAGTAAAACCAAATAGTTGATCATAATTCGGAAGATTATGTGATTCTAATTTGGAATGAGTTCATGGTTGAATAATTTGTATATTACAAAAAATCGTTAAGTTACGAATATCCTGTTGTGAAAACTCGGCTCAATTCTCTAATAAGGCATAATTGTGCATTGTTTTATCACCCTCTTCATATTGTAGGAATTTTATTGTGGATGTCGATGCGGTAAATATTCAACAACTCAAAGGTACTCTTTTTCGTCTCTAAAATACCACTTTCTCCTACAAACTTACCACAAGCAATAATCCATACGGTGTCTTTGCAACTGTTTTAATTGCAGAGTAGCAACTGTGCGCCGCCTTTGCAAGTGCCTTGACCACTATTGTTTTCTACGTCGCGAAAGCATTGCTATTTGCAGAATTATTCGTATTTTGTCTTGCTAAATCTGAACAATTGTTGATTCTTCTGAAACTAATAAAATTATCTAAAAATGGCCGATCCGTTGACTACGCTGAGAGATTTTACGTCTCAGAATCGAACTATCAAGGAGATTATTCATGTAAGTTTCTGAATATTAGATAAACTTCATAAAGGAAGCAATATCGATCAATTCCTGAATAAAAAGTAATAACATTTTCTCACTTTCATTAAATTTTCAATTGCACCTTTGATAAAAGTTTTAATGTAGCTCAAAAAATCGTCACTGAAACAAGTTCTCTAGAACAAAACCAATATTGTATTTTTCTCATACATTCAATAAAATCGATATTCGAATATTTCTGAAAGAAAAACACCCGATAAACTGTTTTAGAATGATGAGAGTTACTACATATTCGGCGACATGGCGTATCCCAAGTTGGTGGACACGAATTTAACAGTGAGTTGAATTAAAAATCGTTGCTGAAGAAGGGATGTTGGAGTTAAATACTTTAAACTCCAAGTTTATATATTTTTAATTGAGCTCCGACTAGCTTATTTTTCCGCATTGAGCTTTGACTCGTTAGCGAGTTCGAGTTCAAGCTAAACCTTATGACCATTTTCAACGCCCATGTGTCTGAATTCTCAAGGATGTATTTGATTGATCATATTTCCGGTGTACAACAAGCCGAACGAGTTCTACAATTTGGAAGCTCTGTTATTCTTGTGGAACCGACGAGATATCAACCACACGAACTATGTCAAAGAAGCGGCAGGAGCGAATGTCCGAGCCATCACCAGAATTGACAGGTACAGAATAGCGACGAACACTGTAGATATTTCATTCGATATGTTTCTCGAAATTGTAATGCCTATGACGGGAATTTTTTTTGCATCGTTTTACGCAAATGCTGATCTCGAAAAATATCTCATTACTTTTGATCTGAATGAATCTAATATCCACTATATCACTTCGAAAATGTTCGAATTTGAGAAACACACCGCATTATCAGGAATCATCGAAAGAGATGATGGAATCACTGAAAATAAAGAGCGAGTTTTATAGGAAGGAAATCATGGACTATCTGTCCGGCAACCGAGATGAGATTCCCAGCAACCACATCAACCTGTCCGCGCCCCCAGTCGCTCCCATTCCAGCGAGGAGCATCATGCCCGAAGAGGTCCACGAACCCGCTGCGAAGCGACCGGCCTACGATCACAAGGAGAAGGAGTTAGTCTTTTTTTTTCGAAGCTCTTACGACATGCCTTCTGAAATCGAAAGCAATGCATCGTCTTTCACCTTCAATATTCAATAAAGAAGATGTACGATCTCGGAAATGTGCTTCGACAGATGTTGAAGCTCCCGTTTTTAGAGCATCTCACATTTTGTTTTACGTTTCACAAATCATCTATGTTCTCTGAAAAAATTAGTTCATTTAGAAAGTTGAACCAACTGCTGAATCGTGGCGACAAGGAAATGAGCGAGCTGCGTCCGCTCGGCAACAACATCACATCCGAGAAGGTGGCTGAATTGAGGAAGAAGCGGCAGAACAACTTGAAGAGAAACATCGCTCAAACCGCTGATGAGTAAGTGCATTTAGAAGATGAAAGCATTACTCTGTGCTTTATCATAAACTTCGCAGTTTTGACTCATGCTCAAAAAGTAGAATTGAGTACCTTGATGAGCGGATGAGTCCTCAAGTTTTCAAGCCATGCAAAATAGAACAAGAAATGTTAGAGAAAAAATGTGTTGCTTACTATTTTACATGATTGAGGGTTGTGCTTTTCAAGTTTCCAACGAATGAACGACAAAATTTAACGGGTGGAAAAGATTTGATGAAAGCTAAATTTAGTGAGCTGAAAAGCACGTCGAATCTACAACTCGGAAAGATGAACGAGCGCGTCTACAAGACCAGTGAGAATGTGATGCTGGCGCTCGGAAACAGGGACTTCTCGCGAGTGCTCGAAATTCTCGATCGGGTCAAGGTAACTTAAAATCGTAAATTTACTCAAATGAAGTTTTTGTTCAGTCTAATTTTTGTAACACTGGAGTACCAATTAAAATGTTTCAAGATGTACCGAAATTTTGTGAAATCTACAATTATTTTCTGATATTTGAAGATTGAAAGATAAAATCGATGAATGACTGAATGGTCATATTAATTGGAAAAATCGATTATCGAGTCTTCCGAAACTTATCCAACTCTTTCAGCAAAAAGAGCAAGATGCTCGGAGTAAAGCAGTGGAGCATCCTCAGCACAATTCCTCGTCTGCAGCTTCAGCTCGAGCGATTGCAGCAGTGCAACCGAGTCAACGCAAGAATGCAGCCGGATACAGTCGTTACGATCAGGAAATCTTCGTCAAGGTAAGGGAAGAGTTGGTTATATTACTATTTTTGGTAACTCAATCCGAAGTGTATTAACTCATTCTACTTGAGAACGAGACTACTTCTTCAATGAAACATATCAATTCATAAGTATTTTCAAACTTTGACTACTATTTGCCGGACTAATGAATTTTTCCCATTCTATTTATCTCACAATTTGCGTTCGGGACATGACGCGTTTTATTTTTCTACCATTTCTTAACCTGTCCCTTGCAGCAACGGCTTCTTCAAATTTTCATAAAATGGCAAAAATTTCAAATAAGACTTCAAATTTTCGATTTGCAGGACAAAAACACGGACTTCCTCATCGACGGCGAGATGTCGTTCGTCGGCTCGAATCTCAACGCGATTCAGCAGGGCGGCGTCAAGAAGCCGGGAATGCCTCCACCTGCTGCTCGTAAGATTTCTTTTACTTCAAAGTTAGATCAATGTTCGGAATATCAAACTTATAATTTCATTCAGCAACAAGAAATTTGTTGAAACCTATCAAAATTTAAGAGAAATCTTCATCAAATTACTACCTAAATTCATCATTTTAATGAACATTGGAAGCGCTAGTTAATTATTTTCGATATAAAATATCGTGAATACTATGTTTTTGAATTCTGAAACAGTTGTACAGAATGAGATTCAAAATTTCATGATTTGAAATATTCAAAAACGAGACAAATGCAATAGCAGAGCTTGGTTGCAAATAAAGCGTCCTCTGTTGATGAGCTGATGCTAATCTAAAAACGATGACAAATCCTCTTCCAGAACCTCTCCGCCACATTCCCTCTGTTCACAATCAGCCTGCTGGCGGTCAGAAGCCGAAGCGGTCGAGTCGAACGCCAATCATCATTGTTCCCGGGGCCCTGACTAGTTTGATCACAATCTACAATGCAAAGGACATTCTCGAGGACATGAAATTCGTCAGTACCGAGGAGAAGCGAGCTCAGAAAGCGCAGCGAGAACCCACGATTCTCGTCAATAGGAAGAAGGAGGGAAATACTGGTATCAAACATTCTTCTACAATAGAAAATATCGAACTGATGCGCAACTTTCCGACTTGGAAATTTTCAATGTTGAAATTTCATCACCAGAAATTTTCAATAGCGAGTATATTCATAGTCGTGGTTAGTGCATCATTGAAGTGGTTTATTCAAAGAAGAGTAAAGACAATTCTTTCGCATTAATTTGAAACATTTTGAAAATGAATCTATAATATAATTTAAGCAGCTTCTAGACATGAAAATTCTATCCAATATTTAAAAAAAAGAGCGAATTTAGTTCAATACCGAGTGATCGACGACCCGACTCGACTGAACGAGGAGGACTGGGATCGAATCGTCGGAGTTTTCGTTCATGTAGGGAAAAAATTGGAAAATCTCGAAATTGCTTAATTTTAGGGCCCGGCCTGGCAATTCAAGGGCTGGAAATGGGGCGGAAACCCGGTGCAGATTTTCTCCCAAATACAGGCCTTTCACTTGTACTTTGACGATATGAAGGTGCGTATTCGAATTTGGAAACTAAACAAAAACTATGCTTCAAGTTTTCTAGCGACACATTTCCTATTATTTATCGTTCTACTTCTAATGCTTTCTCTAAAGATATAAATTTTCTAGTCATCATTCTAGAAGATTTATTGTTTGAGCCAAATTCTGGAAGCGCAAAGCGGTGCACTGTTATTTTTCAGTGGGTTAGAAAGGGAGAAAAAGCACGTGAAAATGAAATACTGGAGTAAAATCGTTTCTCTCCGCTCATTTTTGATCACCCATATTTCTACTTCATCAACAATAATAAGTCTAAAGGGAGAAATTTCAGATGGAGCCAAATGTGGCGAAATGGAACGTGGAGAAAATTCCCGTTGCTAGAACGAAGCGCTACCTCGACAAGGCGAATTTCATGCGCATCTGGGAGAAGCTCGAAAGCCACATCATGAAAAACAAACCGCAGCTCAGGTTCTAAAGGAAACGAACGTTCTTTCATGGGCTTCTTGGAACGTTCACCAACTTTGTCTGCGAGTCTTGATAAAGGAGATAAACTTGATGAACTTCGAAGAAACCCCCTTCTTGAAATGTCAAATGGTACTTGCAAATTTGAAAAATGATTGATAGGATCTTAATTTTGACACCGTGTCAATATATTATTTTACTCGAAAATTTTATTTATTACCTGCGTTAAAATGATGTGTCCACAAGATCGGACTGCTCATGAGGAAACATTATTTTAATTTTCAAAAAGCATTAACGTGCCACCAGCTAGAATGTTTCAGTCAAATCGTACCCCACATTTTCTTTGAAACATACAGAATTGCAAGTATTTTTGATAATATCGCCAAATTTACCCCAATTGTTGAGTTTTCACTAATTTTCTGTAAGTGCTGATCTCATGTTGTCATTTTTCTACTTTTGGATATGTCATCATTTTGTTGTGTATTTCTAAATTGTTTACCCTGTAAATCTTATGCCTAGACATAAGTCTTTGGAGGATATAATTCGAAATAAATTTTTATGCTAAAAACCGAGATAAAATAACAACAAATGACGCAAATTCGTTCACAAACTACTTTTTGCAGGTGGTTATTTTTAGTGATGCATTGTTATTTCAAGCACTCGCTATTATTCGTTGACGCATTTCGCGTGCATTTTGTTGAAACGCACTGCGTTTACATCAACGTCCATAGTTTGCGTCAAGCCCCGAAAATCTTCGCCTTGGCTTTGCAGAATTCGATTTTTTCATCGTCTCTTTTCTCCTTACGCCAACCTAGATTTCGGCTTTATTATTCACGACCAAACTTGTCGTTTTTAACGGAACCAACCGACTTGTTTATTATAAGAGTTTACGTAATTTTTATTCCTTTTTATTTTGCTTTCCGAATCGGATTCAGAGCTACGCTTTTGTTTAAAAATGTTTCATATTTCTTCTTGTATGGACTGAATTTGTCTATTCCCATTGTCAGTTCGTTCTTGTGCTCTTGAGTTGAAACGATTTTCATTTCTCAAAAAATCTATGTTTCATGAAATGCCTAGGATGGATCGAGCTACCAATTCCCGTTACTTCATCGGCGTTTTGAGTATTTATCGAAACGATTTCGCAAATTCTCTAAATAATTACATGCTTTCGATTTTCCAGCCAAAATGCCCGCAGTGAAGGGCGATGGAATGCGTGGACTGGCGGTGTTCATTTCGGACATCAGGAATTGCAAGTCCAAAGAGGCCGAGCTGAAGCGCATCAACAAGGAGCTCGCCAACATCAGGTCCAAATTCAAAGGTGCGGTTTTGATCACTTATGGACTCCTTCCATAATTCACCGCCTGAACACCACTACCACTGCTAAAATTGGGCAGTTTTTAAAATACGCCATGACGACACATGCTATGGCATGACATTTGTATTGTATGACGGCACGATTTTCAATAGATTCAAAATAACCTCTTTCTTCATACTATATAAAATCGTGCCGTAATATAGCAAAATTTCGCGTCGTAGCGTGCCGTCAAATAGCGATTGCCCTCAATTCACCAGATTTTAGGCTAGGTAATTCAGGAAAAAGAAAACTAACTGGCGAATTTTAGTAATGGTGGTTGCCGGTGAATTATAGAGGGACCTAGTTTATGATAATTCGAATAAATAACGATATTAAGTTACAAATTACGAATTTTGAAACCTGTCACAAAATTTGACATTTTTCTAGCGTCTTTTTAATAATCTTTTCATGAAAGAAGTTGCCTGGAAGGCCCGCAATTATTGCTTCAACAAATCGCAATTTCATACGTAACATTTCAATTTTAATTAATACCTATCTCAACTGAGTTAATTTTTTATCGAAATTTAAAAAATAAAAATAAAAGGCAATTTGTTACTTCGTTACTCATAGTTAAGGATATAGGGTAAGGTGAGGAGTGATCTTTTCCCATGCTATTTTGTGAGATTTAGAGAGAACTTAAGTTAGGATGACCTTGCGACCTATCCCCCCATAATATTTTTCGAGTCTGACTCCAATGCTCCATAGGTCTGTTTCGTAGGTAACGGAATAGCGCGATAACAAATTAGACAGATAGCCGAAAAACTGAATTTTCCAGGCGACAAAACCCTGGACGGCTATCAGAAGAAGAAGTACGTGTGCAAATTGCTGTTCATCTTCCTACTCGGCAATGACATCGACTTTGGTCACATGGAAGCAGTCAACCTGCTCTCCTCCAACAAATACACCGAGAAGCAAATCGTAGGCTTTTTTATTGTTTGAATTTTGTCCAAATATCTTTCACCAGACTTATCAAAACTCGACTACCAAAAACCCTAAAGGAAAAAGTATATTTTTGAGAGATAAAGAGGACATGTTCTTTTCTCTCTTAATATGAATTTTTCTGAAGGTCGACCTTGAGAAGTTGTTTAATATTGAAAGGTGCACAATGCAAAATTGAAATACATGACAATTTTAATCTACGTTTCAAACGATAACTGGATATCAAATAAAACTTGTAATCTAATTTCCATTCTTTTCGAAATTTAACATTATCAATAATTTTCATGATAGAGGAACAGATGCTCGAGATTTATTCTCTAGGTCACTCAAGTTTTTCGATTATCTAACTTTCAGGGCTACCTGTTCATTTCGGTGCTGATCGAACAGAATTCGGACCTGATGAAGTTGATCGTGCAGGCCATTCGCAACGACATCACCTCCCGCAACCCTGTCCACGTCAATCTCGCTCTTCAGGTTGGATTTTCTTCTTAATTTCATCTTAAAAACGAAAACCAATTTTGAAATGATGGGAAGGGTGTGAAGTAATGCGAAATATTCTGGGAAAAATATGCTTCGTCATTTCTCCGTTGTCGGACCTAAAACTAGCCATTATTAATTTTGTTTTTCATGGACTTTAGTTTAAATGAAACATAATTGAAGAATTTTTTTGGAGATTGTATTTCTCTAGATGTTTTACTTATGTTTCAAAAATTGACTTGATATAAATAGTGAATTATGAATTGATAGGTAAACCATTGTCATATGTATATATTTAAAAAAATGAAATAACTTCAGTGCATTTCGAACATCTGCAGCCGCGAGATGGCAGAGGCATTCTGTCAGGATCTGCCTAAGCTTCTTGTTTCCGGGTACGTATTTATTCCAGCCAAATTTCTAAAAATCCCTAATTTTTACCTTTTTCTATTGTTTTGTTTATTTTGATACGCCCTAGGAAAAATATCACTTATTTGAGGCAAATTGGAAACCACAAGCTAGGGGGAAATAATGTGAGAAAAGAACCGCTTTCTCTACCATCCTCCAACCTATTAGCATGGCTTGAGATATTGAGCTTGAGGTTTCCAAATAGCTCCTGTTTGAAAAGATTCAACCAGTTTTCCATAACTTTATCAAAACTAGGTAATTTTAACAGTATTTTTGTCATTTTTCAGCGATACCATTGATTTCGTCAAGCAATCAGCGGCATTGTGTCTGCTGAAGCTGTTCCGCGCCGCACCGGACATCGTCCAGCCCACCGAATACGCCAGCAGAATTGTCCATCTGCTCAATGACTCGCATATGGTGAGAATTTTTGAAATTTTTGTTTCCGTTTCGACTCCAGACTTACAAATGTTCACACCCGCGAGTTTGAAAATTTACAAGTCTGTCCGAATCTGATTTTTTAAAATTAATTTATGTAAAAATATTGGAGTAGACGGATCAATAGTTGTACAATTTCAAATATTCAAATGATTTTCTGATTCATATTGAAAAAAATACTTGTGAAGGATAAATTTCTTTGGTATCTATTCTGGAAAAAAACGAAAAGTTCCTGGATATAGTTAAACACAGTCAACAAGCTAGCGATACGATGAAAATACTTACATTCTTAAAGATTGTCTGAAACATACAAATTTTATTTTCTTGAGAAATTATCAAATAAAAAATCTCAATTCAGATTTAGGCAGGATTTAAGTCAGAATGTCAAAATATTCTGCCAAGTCTTGTTTCGTATCCCCCTCCCCCTATGTATCTCCTTTCTATAGAGGGAAATTTTTATTTGCGTATTTCCAGGGGGTAGTGACGTCGGCTGCATCTCTAATCGAGGCTCTATCCAAAAGATGGCCAGACGAATACAAAGGCTGTGTGCCCCTCGCCATTTCTCGGCTCAGCCGAATCATCACTTCCACTTACACCGATTTGCAGGTACATTTTCTAGATGTTTCCTTTATTATTATTTATTTTTAATTTTGAAAGAAGAAGATATTATGCTGATTTCTCGTAATTTTAAAGAGAGACCCTTGATCTAATTATGCCACAAATTTCATTTTTTTTCTATAAATAACCACATTAAAACTATAAATATTTCTAAAATCATTTAAATCTCAGAATTTTCATGAAACATACTGGGAAAATTTCAAACATAATTTTCAACGATTCCAGGACTACACGTATTATTTCGTGCCCGCCCCATGGCTCTGCGTCAAATTACTCCATTTGCTGCAGAACTATCCTCCTCCAGGTTTAAATTTTTATGTTACCTCCTAAAATTCACCCACTTTTCACAACCATTTATAAAATCCATCAATTATTTGTCTTTTTTCTATGCTCCCTAACCTAAATTGGATGCATTTTGCTAATTTGGTGATTGCGATTTGTTGATGGATTATATATAGAGAACCTTTTTTACTTATTTAAAAAAATCACATTTTCAGAGGACCCATCAAACAAAGCCCGATTGCTCGAGTGTTTGGAAGGCATCTTGAACAAGGCGCAGGACGCTCCAAAGTCGAAAAAGGTGATTTTGTGCTCATTTATTATTGATCTTCGAGCTGCATCATATTCATTCCGATCGAACATCTTCTGCAATTTTTATGGAACACGTTTCATCAAAACTACCCATAAATTTTCATAGAATTCTGTAAAATCGTGGGACTACGGTTTCGTTTCGATTCTAAACTCATATTTGCAATTTGCAGGTGCAACATTCGAACGCTAAGAATGCAGTGCTATTCGAGGCGATCGCCCTCATCATCCACATGGACTCCGAGCCGAATCTGCTCGTCAGGGCCTGCAATCAGCTAGGCACCTTCCTCTCGCATAGGGAAACTAATCTCAGGTAGGGTCCAAAGTTGTTCAACTCATGATATTGAGTTCAAATTTCTAATTGAAATAATCCTTTATGGAATAAAACACCTTTCAAAAATTTTAAAGCACAAAGTACTTTCTCACTTTGACAATTCGTTCTTGAGCCTACTTAATGAAAACTAGCTTATCTTTCTACCATCAAGATGTTGAATCTTTTTAATTCATTCGGTTTCAAGAAAATTTACGGCTATTCTTATTGAACGATCTATAATAATGAACGGAAAAGTGTCCTACGATATTTATTTAAAAAATAAAACTCGTTATTTTGTTCAGATACCTAGCGCTGGAGTCGATGTGTCTGTTGGCGACTTCTGAGTTCTCGCACGAAGCCGTCAAAAAGCATCAGGAAACCATCATCAATAGTCTGAAAACGGAAAGGTTGGAAATTTTCCTATTTCAATTTTAAAAAATGTGTTGCAAAATATTACTTCATATTTTGCGAAAGCTCATCATTTATTGCACGTTTATTTCAATCGAAAATATTTATCACTCAGCGATCAACATTTATTTGAAATGTTATGAGTCGCCAAGAGATTTTATCTTTCGACTTGAAAAAACCATTTCCAGAGATGTCTCAGTCAGACAGAGAGCCGTGGACCTGCTCTACGCGATGTGCGACCGTTCGAATGCGAGTGAAATCGTCGCGGAAATGCTCACCTATCTCGAAACGGCCGACTATTCAATCAGGGAGGAAATGGTAGGAGGTTTTCTGGAAACTGCACGATATTCAAAACCTCAAGGCATGTGAAATAGTGTGTATGATTAGGGTAGGGTATTAATAAGTAGGCTTTCTTTTCCCACACTATTTCGCATATTTAGAGGTCTTGAATTTCGTGCGGTTTCCAAGTTGCCGATTTTCTCAGTTTATTACTAGAAAGCATTTAGATCGGAGAATATCACAAATTTAATTCTCTGCGGAAATTTGAAGCGTATATTAAAACGATCTTTTTTAATTTCAGGTGCTGAAAGTGGCGATTCTCGCGGAGAAATACGCAACGGACTACACGTGGTACGTGGATGTGATTCTGAAGCTAATTCGAGTGGCTGGTGACTATGTCAGCGAAGAGGTCTGGCACAGAGTCATTCAGGTAAGACTACTAGTTTATTCCTATCAACAAATAGCCTATTGTGATTTCATCGAACATTTGATTCCGGTAGCAGCTACAAAATGACAACCTGACGATTCCTTTCTTTTCACATAATATTTCGCTTTACCCCATCCTCACTTCCCCTTTTTAACTATAATAGCCGTCAGGTCATAATTTAGTAACTGTTGATTCCTTCTGAAATGTATTCTTTTCAAGAAAGACCGTTATCTTCTCTTTATGAAGTACATGGTTCCTGAAATATTGAAACAGGCCAAATTTTTGCTTATGCGATGATGGAGATAGTGTCTTACCTAGAGCGTTTTCGAAATCAAAGATTTAAATTTTCTGAAACTTACATTTTTACGAATAATTTTCAGATTGTCGTAAATCGCGAGGACGTCCAAGGCTACTCTGCTAAGACTGTATTTGAGGCTTTGCAGGTTCGAAAACAAACAAAATTTACAAGTTTTAAAAAAAAATTAGTAAAAATAATTTTAAAAAGTTATTAAAAAAATTTCAGCGTCCCGCGTGTCACGAGAATATGGTGAAAGTTGGCGGCTACGTCCTGGGCGAATTCGGAAATTTAATCGCTGGCGATCAAAGATCCAGGTATTTTGTGTTTTTAACCTTTTAAGAAAATATTGGAGAAAAAACCTGTTTTAGATATTTTGTTGAAAATGAAGAGCAAATTTGAATTTTTCTAGAAGACTAAGGTTTTTTCCTAAAATTTCAATTTTCCAGCCCCCAAATTCAATTCGAGTTGCTCCATTCGAAGTACCATCTGTGCAGCATCGCGACAAGATGTTTGCTCCTCACGACCTACATCAAATTCTGCAACCTCTTCCCGGAAATCAAGCACATGATCCAGAATGTGGGATTTTTCATATTTTTAAAAGAAGTTTTATTCATTTTTAAAATATCTTTTTGCTTCCAAAAACATGAGCTGCGAGTACATTGTTACCAGGGAAGAGAGGGTGTGGAAAGAGATAGAAAAGGGGGAATAAATAACTTTCGGTAGCAAAGTGCTCATTTCAGTTTTTTGATAACAATGTACTCGCAGCCAGAAATATGGAATTTTAGGTCTTCATGACTGACCACAATTTCCGAAATCCCGACGCCGAACTCCAACAGAGGGCTGTCGAGTACCTGCAAATGAGCAAAGTCGCCACTCCGGATGTTCTCGCTACAGTAAGACTTGTTTTTAGATTATTTGAAATTTTTCGAAACCTATATTTTCAGATTCTCGAGGAAATGCCTCCTTTCCCAGAAAAAGAGAGTAGTTTGCTGGCGAAGTTGAAGAAGAGCAAACCGCAATCCGAAGAGACGGAGTCCGTAGAGAAGGAGAGAAAAGCTAAGCCTCAGGTATAATAATCAAATGATTTTAATCCCGAATTGAAATTTGTGATGCTTTTTACCTTATTAAGCACTTAGTCGAAATATAACTCTCAAATATTTGCAGGCAGTGATGAGTCAGGACGGAGGGTCGGGTGCTTTGGTGGATATTGATGCGGGAGGCAAGGATAATGGGTTAGATTTTTTTTTTTTTTAATTTCTTTATGGCGAGAAAATTTGGAATAATTCGTGTCATAATAGTCGCAAATTCTCGATTAATTTTAGTAAGACTTAAAGTAATATAAGTCATGTTTCGAGGTGAGACAATATTTCCATTTCCGGTTTCATCCTATATTTTTAAAAACATTTTTGAAAGTAATAATGATATCATTATACTATATTGTCTCTTAACGACAAAACGAATATTTTCTATTCCATTTTCATCACACTATTTCTAATTCTAACTGAAAATGAGAAGGAACGACATTGTCTTCCGATAAAGTCTAGGACTGAGTGATCATGATTTGTAGTGCATTGCTGGACTCGTTCAAACAACCACCGCAGGCATCTCATTCAACGTCGTCTGAAGACATCGGAGACATCGTCAACAGGAACGATTATTTGAAGTTCGTTTTTGTATCGTATAAGCTGAAAACAAATTAATGTATTTGAAAGCCTTATTTCTTACGAAGATTTTGAAATCCATCATTTTTTTACTGACGAAGAAACCAAATATTTTGAAAACAGTATGTCTTTCAAACTTTGAAACATACACTTTTATAAGTTTTCGAATTTTCTTTTAGAAATTTCATTCTTTTTAGAATAAATTGGAATTTTCAGATTCGTGGTGAAGAACAACGGAGTGCTGTACGAGGATGACGTGCTTCAAGTCGGCTGCAAATTGGAGTCCCGAGCGAATTTGGCTCGATTGGGAATGTTCTATGGGAACAAAACTGCCAATCAACTCACCGATTTCCTCCCGATCGTCACTTGTCCGGGGTCGCTGGCTGTACAGTTGCAGGCTCAGGTTGGAATATTTTTGAAAATGGAAAAAAACAATTCTTACTTAAAAATTATATCACTAATGCAAAATTGTAATTTAACTTTTTGTTTTGATAGGATTTTGCATGAGGAAAAGTCTATCAGATTATTGGAAGCTTAGCTTATCGTGCCAATTTTTCACGTTTCAATTTAATAGATATGATTTTTTTAAATCAGAAATAATGTTACACTTCTAGCGATTTTTAAACCCTCTAAATTTCTCAATTTAATTATTGATATAAGTTTGAAAATTCGGGATAATGATATTAAAAAGGGATAAATAATGAGTGGCAATATAACGGTTATCTTTTTTTTCAAAATATCAAGTATGAAGATTTCTGAATTTGCAGGCCAAGCCGATGGAGCCCCTCGTTGCAGCGGGAACTCAAGTCCAGCAGCTCATCAACTTTGTCTGCGTTCAGGAATTCGCCAAACTGCCCGTCATTCGCGTCAGGTTCAACTATTCGTAAGTCGTTTTCGCAATTGTTTCGATTATTTTAAGTTCTCTATTTGTAAAGATAGCACTGTTTATTTCTAGTTGACATTTTATCTGGAAAATTTTGAAACTTCTTGATTTTTTAAGGAAAAAATTGTGTACAATCAATGAACCATTTTTCCAATTTTGTCACTTGGAATTTTTGAAGCCTATTTTCAATTTTCAGCGACAAAGAAGGAGCTGCTCAGCAATTCGACAAGTCCCTCTTCTTGCCGATGTTCATCAACAAATTCTTCGAACCCACTGAAATGGCCTCCGAGCAGTTCTTCTCTAGGTAAATTTTCAATTCAGAATTAGATCCAAAGGGTTTCTTGAAAAAACTTTCACGTGAACATCATTATTTCGTTAAATACGCCATCTTTTCAAGAATCAAACAGAGGCGTGCAAAGTTTGGACTTTGAAAAATTCGGAATCAGAATCCAGAATCGGAGTCAGGATTGAAATTTGTACAAACCCTGAATTGGAATCGAAATTCCGCACACTCCTCAAACCAAATCTATTTCTTAATAAATCTAATCCAAAATTTTATCGATAACAATAATGATTTAGATGGAAAGCTCTGAGCCAACCGACCCAAGAGTCGCAGAAAATTTTCCCCGCAAAATACCCCATGGATCCTGCTCAAGTGCAGCAGAAGGTAGGGGTACTTTATGATATTCCATACACGATGAAGTTAAAAATGTGTTACAAGTTGAATGATAACGAACAATGAAATTTATGATGCTAGTTCCTTCTATCTGTGCGGTGAATAGTATAAAAATTCGAATGGATCGAAATTTTCAGCTAACCGGAATCGGCGCTAAGTTGCTTACCGACGTGGACCCAAATCCGGAAAACTACGTCTGCGCGGGCATCATCAACACGCACACGCAGCAGATCGGTACGCTCGTCAGGCTGGAACCTAACAAACAAGCAAAGGTTGGAATAATTTTGAATTAAAAAACAAATGTTTAAAAATTTATTATTTTCATTAACTTTTTTCGTTTATTACTAGCTCTGTATTTCGTCTATGAGATCACTTTGAAAAATGATGTGTTTTAAAATTCTCGCATTTCTGGTATTTTAGTCATACTTGATTATTCGAGAAAAGCAAGTATTAGTAGCATTTTAACGAATTGACTGACATCTCTGATAATTCGGAATTTTGCCATGTCATTTCCGGTTTTGAACATTACCGACAACGGAAAATAGTACAGCATTTTTCTGTCTAACGTGTTTCATTTACCCATTCTTCTTGTCAAATAATCTTTAATCTAAAAAATATAATTTAGATGTACCGCCTGACCATTCGCAGCAGCAAAGATACCGTAGCCAAATACCTCGTTGACATTATTGCAGAACAATTCTAAGCACTTTCAAAGGAAAGCTAAATTTTTAATTTCTGGGAAACTATTTATCGAACCACCAAATTTACGGAGATAGTAGCATTTTGATCCGATAAATAACTTCCCCGATGATCAATCTCGTAGTATTTATTTCGACATTCCATAGAAAAGAGCAATCGAAAATTACTTATGCACCAATTATTTGCGCAATGTATTTATTGAAATGTTCAGTTTTTAATGATATTTTTTTAAAAGATTTTCATAATTAATAGGGATCTGAAAATATTGAGGCTATGTTTCATAGAAATATGCATATAGATATGAAACGAAATTATATATTTCGTTCTTTTGAAAATCCATGTTTTTGTTAAACATAGCTTAAATTTCATCATTATTCATTATCTCGTCAAAAAATTCAAAGTTGTGATTTCGTGAGCAGAGTTTGAGAATTTTACAAATAAGTTTCTAAAATTAGACTTGTAAAAATCTTTCAATTTGATTGTACTTTCTTCCGACTCATTATAACTTTTAGCCCAAATTTTTACAAGTCATCAAAAATGGCCATCTCACTTCTCGCATTCATACTATTTTGAGGTTTTTCTCGCATTGCCCCGTAAATTATCCAGAAAATTCAATACTTTTTTGTTACGAATAATTTACCTATTTATTTTTACTTTGAAATTTTACCGCATAATTTATTAGTCGTTGTAATTTGTTCGTTTAAATTTGGTGATTGACATTTTAGACGTAGGAAGAAGACTTGCAATAAAAAGATCCTTTTATTTGCTGTAAATTTGGAAAAAGAAAAATTGAAACATGAAATAATTATAAATTATTACTGGAAAATCGCATAAGTTTCGAAGTAGTCCGTGAAAAGAAATGGATTTCGATCAATATTCGCTTAACATATTTTACTCTACAAAACCGTACGAAATTAACTCTTTGCAGTACGGGAAGAAAAGAATTCAGATCATAAAATTGCCATATTTTGATTACAAAAATGGCTAATAAGTGAGAAACATCGTTGCTTCGAAAGCTCGAAAAGTCACAAATGAAAGCACCATCATTAAGTAATAGCATCATCATTATCAGAGGTAATAAATGCAAATAGTTGACATCTCAGATATAAATAACAACATTATGAAATAACAAGACATTTCTTCTTAGCAAATTCTATCATTTGGCCTATGCAATATATTTTTACCAAGTCGCGTTATTTCATAGCATTTTATCGAAAATTAGGGTATTTCCGAATCACCAAATAATTAGAATATCAGAAGTTATTATGAAATCGGAAAACATCATCGTCATCAGATCATGGTAAATCTCGCGAAATATGAGTAGAAGTTTCAAAATGACACGATAAATAAGAATAAGGCAAGACAACTAGAATTCGAAAATGCCCAAATTTACAAACAAAATCGATAAGAAATCTCTGATTTACCCATCGTTGATAGGAAAAGATAATTGAAGTACCATTTCTAGGGAATTGTAGAAAATAAATACTAAAGTTGGAAGCTTTTCTATGGTAGAGAAAATGAACAGTGACTAATGTTGAGCTATCAACTCGGGTAATTTAGGTTGTCTACTTGAATATGACGTCATTTTGAAAAAGAGCTCACGATATAACTCGATATCGTCTCCCAATCAGAAACAACATTATGTCTAAAAGCTTGATTCAAATGCTATCTTTTTTGTTATCTTTCAATCCAATTTTCCTAAATTTTAGATTTCTCATAGGAAGATTGTATTTTTCGAATTAAGCCAAAATGACGTCGAGTCCAAGTAGTCGCTAGGTGAATTATGCTACGACATGAATGGAATTGACCTGCCGAATCTTGGTCGAACCATCGAGTCCATCTGCGCCATCACGTGGTCGATTCGGATGGACGAAGCGTCAGCGTCGTGACGCTTTCTCTTACGTCTAAAATTAAGAATAATATTTCGAATGAGAATATTCGACTTGAAAAGCCATGACACAAACCCCATAAATATCAATACTAACTAATATTGTCACTACAAAAGCTTTGAGCCTTAACAGCTCAATCTAATAATGGCGTTAAATATCGACAAAAATGTTATGACAGCAAAATTTTTGAAACCAAGCCATTATTTTTTACAGACAATCTAACGAAATAATAGCGAATACGAATTTCAAGAATCTACAAACCTGTGTCTCCTATGTCGGTGATGGTGATTCTTATGTCTGGCTAAAACCCCTCGCCACTCGCTCAAGGTTTGATCGCGGTATCGCTCCAAGCGACCTCCTTTTCTAACATAGTACCTAAAATTTTGTAATTTATAAACATGTTTCAATTTTTCCTCAGATATTCCAATATCTTTTAACTTTGTTCAGTGGGAAATGGTAATGGCTGAAAAATAGCACAAACAACGTCTAAATGGAATTGAAGCTTGAAAAGTCGGATTGAAATTTATCCAAAAAATTGTTTACCCTAATCGAAACTTCACTCTTACTGATCATAGAATTCATAAGCTCGTACCTATCAGCGCATTCAGCTAACTGTATGGCGAGAATTAGGCATAGAATTACAGCGAATATTGTGTGTATCCTGAGGATCATTTTGGCTATTTCTTCTGGTAGAGAACGACCCCTGAAAATGGCCGATTTTATTATTCGAGTGTTGTTTTTTCGAAGTCATGAAACGCAAAGAAAATACGCGTTCGATTTTTTCTTTCAAGTTTTACAATGACCATAAGAGACAATTGTGTCTTTGAATGGGATTGTAAAATACGGTCAGAGAATTTAATGGAGAAAAGTAAAGTAAGGGAAAAACATAGAAAATTAAAATCAACGAGATTGGTCAGAAAACGTTGGATATAATGGACTATGAAAAACTATGTTTCTGATCATTGACTTGAAAGAACTCTGAAAAGTCTGTCAAGTATTTTTTTGCAGAAGCAACAGTAATAAAATGAATTACCAAGCCATAAATGAGTAGAATCGAGAAATGAAGGTTGAGGCAAAGAAATGAAAAAGACTGTTGAGGTAAAATTAAAGAATTAAGATTGAGTGGTTCAAGATTACACGGTCATATGCGATGGATTGGAATGAAATTTTAGGTAGTAGATTGAAAATTTGTTATAATGATTTCAAGAACTTGAGGTAAAATGTTTATGTTGAATTTTATAATATAATGAGCGTAACCGGTATAGTTTAAATAAATTAAAGTTAGATAAATTTTGTGAAACTTATGTGGAAAAAAATTAAAATCAGAGTAAGTATGAGATGTATGGTTATTTTTCAAATTTGATATTAGTCAGCAGAAAATTAATAGCCAAATAGCCAAGATCGGAAAATGCGATAACTTCATCTCGTTTTTAAACCTATCTAATTGAAATCCAAACATTTGTTAATCTATTGAAAGGGGTAATGATAATTTACACATGCGCAATATGCTCATTAGACTATAGAGAAAAGTAATTTTTACTCATAAAATATGAAACTTATTCATGAGATCGACTGATTTCCTCAGAAATGTGAAAAAGTCTTATTGAAAGCGATAGTGATAAATCAGATATGATGGATAGCCCTTGTCCCCTCTCCACTTCTCTTCTTTCAGATTGTGGTGATTATGCAAAACAGTCAGATACTTTTCCTCCTCTTTCCCTTTTCATCAAAGAATATGGCTGACTGATTATGTTCAATTCTCAGCCCTGTAATGGAGAAGACGCACCGACTTTCTGACTGATCACTTTTGCAGCTGAATGAGTCTTTTGTGCCTGAAGGAGAATCGAAGAAAACGTGGTTGCGAGATTTGGAAAACATTGCAAGAAAACGAAGATTTGGAAGATGAAAACACATTTAGGGATTGAAAGTTGGAGCTATCTCAGAGTTTTCTAGATTTAACAAGAAACATAGGTCGATAGACTATAAATTTATTTTCACGCGAAAGAGCGCAGTCTGAAGAAATTTTAAAAATTGCATGAATGGAATGTTTTGATCTAAAGTACATAAAAGTCTAAAACTAGATGAATATGACGTCCGATCAAGTTATTTCTCGAATCAGAAATACGATTTTGGGATATTTAGAAATTTCATGTCAATCAATAGAATACTTTAAAAATTAAAATCATTAGTATAATTTTCCACAATTAAAATTTGAAACATAAGGAAAAGACAGGAAATTGGGACAATGGCAAGAATATTTAGAGCTCATTTTCCTTTCATAGGCATGAAAGTGGACATCTAACACAACACACAGAATTTCTGAGTACAAATGTGACGGAAAGCATTCATGGAATTTCGTGCTATTAGAATTGATACAAGCTAGTCGAAAGCAATCGTTTGATCAGAATTCTTAAGTGAACCACCGTTTTTATGAAACATATTTGAGCGCGAACATTTATGCAAATAAAAACCACGAATGTGGTTTACCTTAATGATGATGCATTCTTCTTATGGGCAAAATTTCGAAATTTCTCAGGATTTAGCCCACGATATGTAATGAGTCATATCAAACATTTTGATAAATGATGATGACGATGTAATATTTAAAACGTATCATAAAAAGTAAAGAATTTCGTAGTGCATACAGAGGTAAAATTATAAACGGCAATTGCCTTATCTAAGCTAAAGAAGTTCTTCAAAAACTGTGAAACTTATTTGTTTAAGAGTTAATTAACGTAATTAATGAAGTTAACGATTTAGTGATGATATAAAAATAAAGAATTGTCATTATATGTAAGCAAATTCCAAGCTTTTAAATTTATATAAGTGGGTATTGAAGAATTAGAACCGATAAATTACTCAACCCAGAGTTGAATAGATGATCCTAAAATTGTGAAACGTACTCATTCAACTTCTCGATTTAGTGCGAACTTGTCAAATAAACCACAACAAGTGCATGAAAAAGTCAAAAATCTAATGCAAACATTGCTCAATTTTATGAGAAAAAGATGATTCATATTTGTTCGCATTCAGACTCGCCTCCCTTACTCGATGAGAGTTACTGATGAATTGAACACACAAACCGTTTGAATCATAAAATGAGAAGAAAAGTTTGAACGCCTCTTTTGCAAACGATGTGTAAGACTAAAAATAGAGTGAAAAGAACAAGATTTTTCATAAATTGCAGTATGCAATTCGATGAAAAAGTAAATGTTATGAAAGAGTACACATATTTCCTGAGTTACTTCGTGATGATGATAATAACACGGTATTAAAAATGGCTGTCGGAAAAGCTTTCAATTGCGCAATCCTTATAAACCTAAAAGACGATCAGCTTGATCATCCCTTTCTAACTAATTTAGTGGTTGATGGAATTTAGGACCAGTTTAGTGGGATGGAATTGAATAGGACTTATAAAACGTACTACGCCAAAATAGCTAGTTATTAGAATTAAAATTCAAAGAAATATTGGAGGATAATCATATGACAAGTAAAATGGTAGTTGAGTACATACTTTGCCTGCAAGGAGATAACCTTATAAAGGAACGTCTTCCCTTTTCTTATGTCATTTAGCTGTAAAGCCTTGTGACTAGCGAATTTTCTAGTCGGCTTTAGTCTTCAGTAATGTCTATTTTCTATTGTATAATGAGGTTTTAGGGCTTGTTTTGGCAATAAAGAAAGGGATAAAGCCTTACTCAATCATTACATACTGTATATCCCAAATGAGATGAGGCATACGCGAAATATGCGCATTGTATGTGATATTACGCAGCATTGCGTAACAGATAACAAGTAGCGGAACAGGAAAGATATTTAAGAACTTCATAAATAGGAAAGCTCGGAAAGGTTCAATCTCATATCGTGGAGATTATATAGCAACTTGAAACAAATATGATTCGGAAATATAGCTGGTGGAATTTATTCAATCCGGATCTTTGATACCGTAGACTTTAAACATAGACAAAATATGCGCACGGTCAGAAAAATCTGTGAAGCTACGTCATCGATAATGAGAAACGGAACAGGAAAACGAAGACAGAAAGCGAATGAAGTGAAAATGGAAAGTGTTGAAGGGAGAATAACAAGAGAAATCGCGCAGGAATAATGGAATAATTAGTGAAACGGTAACTAAAGGATGTGTCGAGAATTAGGAATTCGAACGGAGATTAATTGTTCATGCCTTAGGTTTGGACAGAGTTATCATGCCGTAGATCAAAAAGCGAAACGCGTAATTGAAAACCGACAATCCCAATTTTATCTCGAATATTCAGAAATATAGCCATATCGAAAATATAGAGTGAAGTTAGTTGATCAACGCATAACGACATTATTTCCAGTTAGAAATAAATTTTAGAGATGATAAAATTTGGAGTCCATCCAATCACGTTCAATTGATACGATAAAATTGAGAATGGCAATTTTTCGGATTGTAAATAAAGGAACTGACAGTTGAATCAAGTGATGATGTGAAAATAGAATTGAAAGTCTCGTGGTAATTAAGAAGGCGAAGGTTAGTTGTGAGCGTGAAAAAGGGCAGCGATCATTTTGGAAAAAAATACGTATTTTTAATGTCGTCCACAAGCTAGCGTGTTATTATTAAAATATGAAAATTAGTTCACAGGCTCAAGTATTCTATAACTTACATGGAATTTAACCATATGAAATAGTAAATATTGCCCACACCAAGAATACATATCATTGAATGGAAATGATAGTTAGAAAATAGTCATTCGTAAAATTTGAAAACCTAAACATTCTAAAAGCTATGCAATCATACATTTGGTTTCGTACCCAGAAAAGGACGAATACTATTGTGACCGTGCATTTACCTAATTCACCTAGGGCAAATAAAACAGTTTAAGAGTTAAGTAAATTGAATAGTTAATGGCTGTACGGAAAGACATTGTTGAAGCAGACCGTAAGATGTGGTAAATTTATATAAATGGAGTTTAGGTGATGAAACAATAACTAATCGGGGTGGACGAAGCATGAAAGTGTAGCCCCTCCCAAAATTCTAGCATTTCTCTAGCCGAATCATAAAATCGAAAAATGGCGAGAAAATCTAGGGAAAAACGATATTTGCAGAGAAATCGTAGGAAAAGCTAAAAATGGTCATTTTATCTACGTTGTCTCTTGAGAAATTTCTTTAAAAAATTCTGCGGATATCCTTTTTAGTCATCTTCTTGATCATCTCCCGACCTCTAAATCCACGGATAATCCTGGGATTTTGAAAGTCAGCTGATTTTTCGAATTCTCCTCTATTTAACGCGCGACTAATGGATTATCTTTTTTTCTTCTAGGCTTTCACTCGTTTTCTACGCGTTCCGTTCCTTTCTTCGTCCACAATGAATGAACATTGTTATGAAATGGATGAGTGAAATGACACATATTGTACAAATCGAATAGAAAAAGAAGCGAAGGGGCAACGCCCTAACAAAGAATAGCGGTGCAGCTGTAGATTTGGCGTTGTAGCAGATGCTATTTTGCATTAGGGCGCGGTTTCCGCTCCTCCCCTGCATAGACACTTGGAATGTGACAAGATTCGCGCATTAATCATATCCCCTTCGTTTGATGATCACTAGGATTTCATAACTCGAACGATAATGATGACGCACTTCTATGGAAGTTCTTGCAAGATCTTTCTCACATTCGGGGCGCAGTTGGTAGTAGATTACTTACTTAATTTCCTACAAGAAATCAGGAAACGACGAGGAATGTCGGTATTATTCATGCAACGTCTCTCACTAATCATTTGCTAATATAGTGATGGTCAGATGAGATGACGCATAACTTAGCTACTGGGTGTGGTCTTGCGGTGATTTATTAGATTTACAGGAATTAGTGAAAGTAATAGAATAATTATGACAAGATTATCGATAAACTGATATTTATGGTGATGGGTTTAAATACTTTCTGTACAATACCTTGAAAGAGGATAAAAATTAAATCGAGTTTAAAAAGTAACGACTAAGCGAGTCGATGAATTGAAAGTACTCATTTCAATGAGACATAATAAAAATGTACTCAATTAGTTAACCTTCTGCAGGGTAAGTACTTCCTGACTAAAATAGACTAAAATAGCAAAATTAGGGTTAGTCTAAAACTAACATGATGACGCAGCCTAATAATTTCCGAAAGAGGAAGTTTGTCAATCATTCAACCATTCTTTGAGTCTTCGAATGTTGAGACTGAAGTTGCCCTGTCTGCAGGAAAAATGACAAGAGGCCTGGCAGATAGGCGAATTCAGTGGCGAGTACAAGAGGGTCATAAAATGATATTTGCTAATTTGCGAAAAACGAACATCGAAGAGAAAATAGACGAACTATTCTGAGAAACATGTTATTTTTCGCTAATTTTGTGTTGCAGTCAGAACTTTATGGACAATTTGAATACGTCGCAATACCAAATCCCCCTATGGAGATACGGAGATAAAAATGTCGTATCCTATCATTTTTGATCATTTTCTGACTTTTCATGCAGAGGCAATTCACTAAACCCAAATTGGCTAACTTTTATGACTTGGTGATAGTGATCATCAAATCTCGTCACGTCCATTTATGACGTCAGAATTTGGTCGTATTCAGAGATTTGGTAGATCAAATTAGGCAAATCGTCAAAACATCCGATCAGAGAATGGGGCTTGCAGGAAATTTGCAGGGAAATACACAATGTTGTAAATAATGGAGACTTTCTCGCGTGGCTAATTAGGCTGCGAGACTTTTCTGTGTGATACTTGATATGGTTTTGTCAAAGAAATATTTGTATGGTGCAGAAAATCTCGAAGTAAACATTTAAAACATCAAGATATGATTCGCTAATTGCGTGGTACATAGCTAGATTTTATCATCAAAGAAATTGAAACATTTTTCCTATATTGACATGAAAAATTTAGAGATTAGAGAAAATAGTCAGAAAAGTTATGTACTGAATTCCAACTGAAATTCAACACTTTTTATTTGGCTATTTCTTATCATATTATAACTGAAAAATACTGCAACTTGCAACAATATTTTGGATTTCGCATTTGCCGATGACTAACGAGTTGTCCTACTTTCTCTGCAAAACTAGTAATCATGCAAAAATCAGTGAAGATAGAGAAGAGAAACTCTGCGGTCATTGAACAATGGGGTCGAAAAACATGAATAATAACATGTAAGAACAACATAGTTATTCCGATTTGACCCACCGTATAATTAGACAGCAAACAACTAGTACAGTTTTGAAATTCATCATCTTTCTTTCCCTAATAACACTCTCTAAAACAAAGTTTAGTGAATTTTTCACACATGGTAGGTGATAGGTTGGTAAATTACAGAGAATACAAAAGCAGCATAGTTACTCTAATTTTAACTGAAGCTCTGAGTTCGCGGTGTTAGCGAAAAATGGACGCTGAGAAAATAGGATTAACAGTGAAACGTAAGGTTAATTACCCGAAAAATGAAATGTACCTAGCCCCCTTAACGTGATCAACGGTTTACATCTAAGAGGTGAAAGCATACGAATCACTACACGAATAGGAAAAGTTAGTTTTTAGTATGAAATTGAAAATATAGCCAAGAATGTCGAAAATTACTTAGGTTTTCAAATTATCGCTTGAATTAACTAAACATAAGATATGCAATTGTTGTTGAGTTTTTTGCGTAGTTAATTGCCTAAAACATTCAAATCACCTTAGCAGAATAAATATTCAAATAAGTTTCAACTTTTAGTAAACCCAATGAATTATTAGGAAGGTGATAATTTGAAGTGACGATGTTGTGGAAAATCAAGAAAAAGTTTCAAGGAAAATGTACCTATAACAACTATCATTATAAGTTAGCTCAGTTCAACTTAATTCATGTAGGTCACAAAATTACTCATGATATAGGTAAATTTCGGAAAAATGTTACGTGGCTGGCAGTGCAGATAACCACAAAACTGTCGAAAAAGATAATCGCTGATAGAAAGCGTCAATCAATATATCAAATCTGCCAAATGCAGAAATGCAGAGAGGCGGAATAAGCTTATGACGCAAATGATGCAAATCAGAAAAATCGATGAAGAGAAAGAAGAAGGAAGGGAAAGCCGCAGTGCAGGAAATCAGATGAGAAACGATAAACGGATGAATGACCATAAATACGAAAACTTGGATAGGCCTGATATTGGTGTGATTATCTTTGATTCGTAAAACGATTAGGAATTTTGAGAAGTTGAATTTTTAATAGTGAATTAATAAATTAGGAAAATACTTTGATCAATATGTAGATAGAATTGACCACATTTCGAGGAAACCCTTGAAACGTATCGTAATATCATTCGTAAGTTTCTTTTGTTATCGAGAATCTGTTATGAGATAACGCTATGATAACATTTTACAGAAAATAGTGAATACTTGGAAGTCTCTGAAACGTCGTAGCTTTTCAAATGTACATTTCTTGCGAATATAATCAGTCTACTAAAGACGTAATTATTATTCAGCACACTAGCGAACTTCTGAAACATAAAACGAAATTTGTCTTCAAAAAGATTCCTCACCTAACATCTGCTTATGACTCAGTCCCACTTGCCTTTTTCGTCTCTAAGCCAATCTGTTCTCAAAGGATCGGAAACCGAGTCATTCATTTGCTGTCAGCAAGCGTTCAAACTCGAAATACAAATGGGATTAGATGATTTATCCAATCTAGTTTTGTTTCCCTATCTTTCTACATATGGAAAGATTTTCGAAAATTTTGATTATCTAATAGTTCTGCCAGTGTTTGTTGCATATCCCTCTGCATATAAGAGAAATTAGGGTTTCCAAGTCCTCGAGAAAGGACCTTGAGTTTTCCCTTCCGCCACTTTGAGTTGCCAGAAAAAACTCGTCACCTGCTGACTTATGAATAAATGAACAGATTGTCGATTTTGCGTACGAAGTGACAAGTGACAGGAAGAAATTAATCAGAGTTACGAAATCTTGCAAACTTGAAATCTGACAGGTTATATTTCAAAAATTTAAATAACAATTTCGTCGCTCATGCAAATTTAGTACACTAGGCGGTAAATTGTCATGTAAAAGTATAAAAATATGTTTATTCCTCTTCATTCAACGACTTCGTTCTCCTCTATTTCGGGATCATGACACAGAAAATTACTAGAATCACGTAAATGATTAACGAGATCATTAAAATCCTATAGATCAAATCAACGGCTTGATCGCATCCAAACAAACTGGAGCAATTTCTGAAACTCAAATCTGCTAATTTTTTCCCTTATCAAAAATCTCACCCTCCACTCCAACTGTAGAGCTGAACATGCCCGACGATAACCTGAATCGAGCAGGTGACAAATGAAACGATTCCCAAAAATCGATGAACTGGAATGAGTTTCGATTGAGCGTGAAGTCGCACCCCAGGGAAACAGAAATGACCAAATCCGAAAGCGAACTGAAAACTTTGTGATTCTTCGTTTGGATGGAAATTTGTAAAAGTAGCTGCCTTCGATGAAATAGTATTGACAAGAGAATCTCTTTCACGCACTATTTTGCTCAAAGTGGTCACTTTTACAAATTGCCGCTTGGATTTCGAAAGCTTCTTGCGAAATTATCTTTATTAACCCACAATCCATTTGGAAATCCTATACATTTTCGCGATAAAAGTGTAACAAGGAACAAATTGGAAAATATTTAAAGATGTATGTTTCAGAAATTTCAAACTTACTTGAACCAGGTAAATCAGCATCGTTGCGAGACCAAACCATCCATGAAATGATGTGAAATGGTGTTCATTCTAAAGATGTGCAGATTATTTTTTCCCATGTTTCAAAATTAACCTTCAAGCTCTTCGCCGTAATTATGCAGACAAGCGCGGTAACGAGGAATCCCAAGGCAATGCTGTGAAGAGCCAAGTGGATGAGTTTTGAAATGAATCTCTGTTCGTTTTTGTACAGTCGGAACGAAAGCAATCCTAAAAATAATATATTACTGAAAATTGCGAACAAAATTGATGAAATGTTTTACTTTGATAAGTTGAATTCGAGTTTTACAATATCATATAAAATATAGAAATTTTCACCTTCTCCCTGAAAGAAGAGCAATCCTAGCGTCATGAAGAATCCGTGGAAATAATCTGCGGCTTTTTGGCTTGGAATATCCTTTTCCTTTGGCCATTGCATTCCATACTTTGTAGAGTTGAAATAATAACCTGAAAATTTGGTAATTTCACGGTTACCTGTAGTATTCACCCTCTTACCACTATCATCCTCTTGTAGTTTTCACCTAGTTTTCTGAGAAATACTGTGGAAATAAGAGGGTAAAGGATAGAAAGAACCATTTTACTGTAAGTATTAGTTTGTACCTGATAAACAAATCGTTGAAAATCCGAAGAATTGAGTCACATTCAGTAGAACATCATAATACGAGATTTTCCAAGTCCTCTTTCGAGATACAGGCTTTTCCGATGCAATTGTTTCAGTTACTAGCGTCGTAGTGGTCATTTAGCCTAATATGGATGAAGGATGATCAAATTTTCTTCGATAACAAACTGAAGTAATCAGAATATTTAAATAAAGGCCTACCAGTAGCGGTGAAGTTTATGTGGCATCCCTTCCAAATGTCGACTTTTAAAATTTTACGAGCATGAAATCAACGTGCGTTTCTTTGAGCATGCGTGCAAAATCTTTGGAATGATGCAATTACAGATATTATTTCTTTGGATGAAAGTTTGATCGATCAAAGATAACATTGCAGCACTGCGATAAATCTAGTTTAGCGTCATCATTTAAGTAGTCAAAATTTGGCTACTATTCCAATAAAAAATATTGCATTTTGATGCCTAGTTACGAGATTTAGAAATAAAAAAAATAAAAGTTGAATTCAAGTTATGTCTAGCCATTGATGAATATACACTTTGTTATGATATCAAATTGAAATGATAAAATTTATCGCTCATTCAGTATGATGCTAACAATATTATTATTATTATTTTTTTTAATTTAGTCAATTTCTGAAAAGTTGACGTTCAAAAGATCAAACTAAACTCGGACTAATCCCTGTTTTCCGATGATCTGTGCTTCCAATGAGTACGCTTGAACATTGTCAACTTCAGAGTTCGAAATATTCACGAACCTATATCAACACTCTGTTCCCGTAAAATTCCCGCGTACAGACAGCGTTACAGTTGGTAAATATTTAGTGTATCAGAGAATAATAAAGACGCACGGCGCAAATGTCGTCTCTAAAATAGCGGCGAGAAAAGTAGTTAAGGTAGCGATTTTGGACGACAACAGATCAACCGGAGCACTGAAAAAAACCGTGTTTGACACACCGATTCCACACATATGTTCCACGACTTTTTTCCGTGTATTTCTTACCTTACCTGTCCATTTTTGTTCAATGTTCGTATTCTATTAGATCAAAATATTTTCAAATGTGTTCTAAGATTTGTTCTGAAACGTTTTGGGGCTCCAGGGCTAAAATAAAAAAAACTATCTCTCAAGTCTTACAAATCTGAGCCCGCAAAACATGATTTATTGCAAAAATTTTACTCGCTTATTCCCTTTCAACTTGGCCAAAAACAGATGAAATGAATTCTTTTGAGATTTAGATTCTTGAGGAATTTTTTTTTTGCAAAATTCACTATTCGTAGCTATTTCGACGTTACTATACAGCGATTTTTTCAGATTTCACCTTTCATTTTTACTCTTTGAATTCGTAGTTAATCAATCTCCAAACATTGGAATCACTTCCAATGAGCTCTCCGACTAATAATCTGTCGTCGACGTCAGCCCCAACCCCGTTTTACTACGCCACAGTCAACTCGACCAATCCAAATCCACTTTTTATGGTAAGCTACTGGAATGTCGATATAAACGCGATCATCTCTGGCGCATCATTTGGACATTTAGAACATAAACACGAACACGAACCATCAGCCAGATCCAGCCGTTTCCTTCTTCCCGCAGGACTTCGGAAACTACCTCGACTCGATAGAGAGCAACGACAAACCGTCGAGGTGGAAGAGTGAGAAGTTTTGCAGCATTATTTTTTGAAATGTCACTGATGAATGAAAATCACGTGTATCCCTCGTGCCTTATCTTCAACATAACTGGTTGATATAATACCTAATCAGATCTAGGGAGGGTTTAAGTCAGAATGGTCGTGTGACCTACCCATCATATATTTTATGAGTCTGGCTAAAATTCTCCCTAAGTTTGTACCTGATTCAGAATCTTCCTTTTCACTTCGAAACCGTTTCATTCATGCTCATTAAACTGTTTTATTATGAGGTTCTCGAATCTCGAATTCTTTCCAAACTTATCTTTTAAAAATACAATTTAGCCTGGGTCATCGGCCTTCTTTTCATTTGCCTCTGCTCGTGGGCATCACCCCTATGCTTTCTGACAGTCCGATTTCTAAGCAAATCGCTATACGAGCGAATGATGTCTTTCCTAATTGCCCTGGGCATTGGAACACTCTCAGGCTCGACGCTTTTTATAATGATGCCTAAGGTGTGTCGAAATTTCAATCATTCTGAAAATCGTCTTCTGGAATAAAATTGTTCTCTATTCCAATGATTTCAGATTGCTTCAGTCATATTCACGATTTCCAGGCTTTCCAAATCACAACCATTCAAGATTTTGAGTATCACGCCAAGTCAGCGATCATTATTGGTGCGATGTACTTCTTCTTTACCGTCGATCGGATCATGCAGCTCATTTTGGAGATACGGAGGGTTCATTTTTCCCCATGTTTTTTTTGTCTATAATTAGTAATTTCAGAGACGTACTTCTAGACGCCAAGTACATCAGTCCACGATTACCTCGATCTTAATTGGACCAAAAATACCAAATGAGGTAGGTTTTTTCATAAGAGCGTATTATCTGGAATCTCCACAACATCATGACGCGAAAACTTGCCGTATGATGTCACGAGAAATCTGAACTGTCCTTTTGAACTTGTCCAAACATTAACATCACAATTTCACAGTTTTGGGATAGAGAATATTTGTTGTCATACATACGCACAGGTTGATATAAGGTAGAATTATGTTTACTTTCAGGACAATAGCAAAAACGTGGAAACACGCGTCATACCGAAGATAGAGCGAGAGTTAGCTAAGTCGGACAAGGAAGCGCAAGTCACACCAGCGAGAAAACTGTCTGATGCTGTTCTTCAGAAAGAAAGAGCTGACCTCGTTGTAAGTTTTTTGAAAGGCCCACAGGAATTCTCTTATATCAATTCTTCTTGGTGCATAAACTAAATATGTGATAATCAGTACATTCAAAAAGGGAATAGTACAACCAAAATCGGAGAGCAATAGTGTTCTATCTAATCAACCCTGCCTTTGGCCTGTTGTAAAGTTATTTCAGAAAATAAATACCAAATTTTGAAAATCCTATCCATTTTAACATTATTTTAATTAAAGCCAAATTTCAGGATGAAATAGAAGTTGCCTTAGCGACAAATGCGATAGCAAGAACTGTAAGCATAATCTTCATAAAAGCGGCAGTTTGTAAATGACGGAATGCTTTCTTTTTCTGCACAAATCCTGTCAACTTCTATTGTGCTCAATCATTATTTTTACGTTTCATCATTTCACGTTACGTCATTACGTCATTTACAGATTGCCACAAAAACAAACAATCTTCTTTCTTACAGCTGTCAACCCGTCGCCAAGTCGCCGTCCTGAACGTCGTAGATCAAGTTGAGTTGAAGGACCATGATACGAGCAGCGTATGCAATCAGAGTTTCGTACGTTCACTATTCAGGTTAATTCTTCTCATCCAATAAAATGTTCTTCAGGCACTACCGGATGATCGAATCCGAAGGCTATCCTCATCAAATACAGCTGATTCAAACACTAAAGTATCCAACAATAATGTTAGTCGAATTTCCATGTTAAGGTCCATTTATCAAACTTCAGAATGAATCTAACGATTCTGAGGTGGCTGTCGACATTCGTGTAGTTGAGAGGCGAGTCATCGAGTCTGCAGCGTTAGAAGTGTCCAGTGTTGCTATTATGATCATATTTGGAAGCTCGGCGAATAACTTCGTCGATGCGATGTCATTAGGTAAGTTGATAACCGATCATAAAAAGACAATGTCATGCAAAATCTCTTATTACCTTGAGTGCTAATTTTTCATCATTTTTCAAAATCGTTTCTTATATTTTGTCAGGAGCTGCTTTCTCCGATAGCATCAAACGAGGCATCAGTCTGGGTATCGCAGCTATAACACAGCAGCTTCCGCAGGAAGTCGGTACGTAAAAAATCTGACCAAAAATTTCGCCCAGTTTTTTTCAGGGATGCTTGCAATTTTGACCAACTCGGGGTTGGGCCTGAAAAAAGCGATCCTCTTTAATCTGATTCCGATAGCGCTGAGTTATATTGGATTCATTGCTGGTAGTTTCATGCATAATTTTCTGAGGTTTCTATTAAACTTAGGCTGCTTTCTGGACAATGTAGACGAATCGTATGACCAATACATCTTTGCCATCTCATCAGGAATGTACATGTATATTTTTCTTGGCACTTTGGTGAGTGATTTCTTCGTTTTGTTAGATTTAAAAAAAAATTAACACAACATTTTTCATGATATCTACTTTATTAGACGATTTTTTAATTATTGAATTTTAAATCCCCGATCTTCGTGAAGCCACCAACGAACTCGTCAAAGTCAATCTCAAAGAAAGCCTACTCGTCACAGTGCTACAATACCTCGGGTTTACAGGCGGTGTGATCTTTATGTATTTTATGAGTAAAAGAGACGACCACTAATTTATGATAGAATAAAACTGTATTTCCAAATAATGTAAACTATCGTGTCCAAGTGGTATATAACACTCTATTCGAGATCTCTTTAATTTACAATAGAACGCATTGTTGGGTACCATAGTATACCCGGATAAATACTGAATAAGAACAAATGCCTCTGTTATGACTACTTATTTATACGAGCTGAGTTTTCTACTCCTTCTCCATTCCTCTCTATCTCTTGCTCTTGTTCAGTTTGCTACTATCACTTCATTCTTATTGATTTCCTCCTGTTTCTATCTGGGTCTCTTTGAACGCCTATTTCGTGATTAGTATCCGATTTTCGGAACTATTATCTCAAATTTGATTAGAATGAGTGTGCCTTAGGCAAGAGTTGGGCATATTAGAATTAAAAAAAAATATATATATATATATTGATTGGAGAGAACGTCGATATTCAAAAATTACGCTATTCGTCTAGTTTCTCTTTTGCGCGACTCATTATTTCGCTTTAAATTCGATTTCTAATTTCAAAATGAATATCGACTTTCTCTTCAGTCAACGATACTTCCTGAAACAGACTTAAACTAGGCCTAAAACTCACATCATCAAACACCTTTTATTATATCTGCAATCTATATTTCAGACCTACTGAAATTTTTACGGTTTTGCCTAAAGTCTAGGACGAAGATATTTCACAAATAAATGATTTCATAATGAAATAGGCATTACCTAGGTCCGATGCTTGACGCCTAAACAGCTCACTTCCTATCAGCTAACTATTCTTCAAGTCATCATAATGTCGTTTGTTTTTGCGTAAGGAGCAAGCAAATTGTCGTCTGGCACGTTTAGTGCAGTCGAACGAGTTTCGACCCACAAAAGGTGGAAGGAGGAAGCGGTGATAAGCCTCTGCATGTGCTCGGCTGATAAATTGATAGATTGCCAAACTGATATAAGACGACCACAGTTCACCAGATTGTCGTTGTTGGCTACAAAATCGGCCTACAGAAATTCACTTGTTAGAATTTCCGAACAAATCTCCTGAAACTAGGATATTCTTGAACTAGCATCTGAGCTATAACCCCCGAATATTGCGCTACAAAAATAATCTGGTAGTTATAACTAGAGTAAAAAATCTGAAACTAAAGATGGTATTCCTCTTCGAATTTCTCGTCATTCCTGGACTCGCTGCTCTAACAGGTACGATGACGATTTAGTAAAGCAGAACATGTTCAACATTTTTTCTCCTCTAATCAATAGAAAATATTTATATAACAGTTATTAATTCAAAAAATTATAATGATGATTGTTGAGGAATCGCATTTGCGACAGCCAAGCGTAACGTTCCGAAAAACCCAAAAGCATCCTCTGACAATTCAACAGAATCAGAACCTTCATTGGGATCAAGGCCTATCCGTCCATCTGACAGAAATTACGCCTTCTCTGGAGCGTTCTATACGTCGGCTCGAAGCTGGACGAATTGTTGAAGTTGGATTACTCATAACCCAAATTATTAGATTTTTTTTCAAATCATGATCTCATCATTTTGTCACTCAATAATCACAAATGTATTCGGATGATTGAATATTGTTCGATAAATTCTTCAAACATTTAGAGGCATTTTAAAATAAAATTCCGATAACACATTCTCGCATCTAAAATCACAAGTTTTAACCATTAAAAGGAAATATTGTCACTATGAAAATATTCAAAAGATTTTTATGTGTGGGAGTTAAGATATTGATTTAGAATTTTTTTCCAAAACGCGTGCGTGTGTATCCATTGATAGAAATGATTTATTTCATGTGAAAGACTTGAAACAGGCATGCCAATATCTTCCGCATTAGTGATCCTTTATCAAGTGGGTGGCAGTGATGAAGAAACTATATGAAAAGTCTTTAGTTCCTGCAAGCAAATTCGCAGACACATATTTGTCTCTGAACTTTCACTACCGATTGCATCGATAATTATTCTCGTGATTTGATCTAAAAATGGGCTAGAATTGATTTTATGCGAATTCTGTTTCAAACAAACAGGACTTGATCCTCATAATTCAGGGGTTTTCTAATTCACTACGTCAACAATGTCGGCATTTAAAAATCCGTTAAATTTTCTTTTTTTTTTTATCTTTCTCCCGCTTTTTTCTTGGCATGCTTCGAATCTGATACAATGAATTTCTCCCTCAATTTTATTCAGTACTCTGAATCAATACAAAAATGCAATAAGAAAATTCAAAATACAATTCCGACAAACGCAGACTAATGTATTATTCTCGTATAATTGATTCTAATTATTTCAAAAAGATTCATTCCCCCACTAGGTCTCGAACCTAGGACCTTCGCGTTATTAGCACGACGCTCTAACCAACTGAGCTATGAGGGATTGGGAGGGAGGCAGGCGAATAGAACCAAGACAATTGCCCCCTTTTCCCCTACTCGCCTCTAGAGCAGCAGAAAGGGGAGAAATAGCGTGCAATATTGATCGGGGTTAGAGGGCTAGATAGGAGTAGAGCGAAAAGAGCGTATGACTGTGGAATAGTCGATAAAAAGAGAGCCTGAAAATGAAAATTAAACTTGAAAAATGTATTTTTCTAAATAAATAAATTAATTTTAAAAAATATACTTTTTTAAGACGGTCCATTTAACCGTCTCAAAATACGCATCAAGTTTCTCGAAAGAAGTCGTTGAATATAGCTATTTTACTCGGTATTTTCAAAAGAAAATAGTCAGCTTTTTTTTTTTTTAAACTTCGAATTCCTATCATCGAGACAAGCGCCATAAGATAATCACGAAAAAATTGAGGGTGTCTCATAATGAATCGACGATTGATGTACCGTTTGTCTCCAGCGAATTGGCTTAAAATGTTTAAATTGCAATTTAAATTGTGAAAAGTCGGGAAGAATTAAGCAACCTATTCACAAATGTCTTAAAACCGTTGCATTTTCAACGCGAATAAGGTAAGATGCAGTCAATTTGAAAGCGTATTCCCGAATGCTCTGATGGTGAGAAATGAACGAAGCTTCCTGCACAGATTTCTCTGGCAATTGATATTATCGAAGGCAATTAATTAAAGCAGTGCGGTAAAATAGAATGAAGTAATCTATATATTTATAAAACACAACATGTTCTGCTAATTTTTATCGTACTACTTTTATTATTAATTGCCTGTCGAAAATGCGTAGGTAACGAAAAAATTTGACGACTAGTCGCGTCTTAAGTGAGAATGCTAATTTTTTCACGATTTAAAAATTTTACGCCACTTTTCTGGAGACAAACGATAAAGGTTCCTTGGAAATGTAATATTGGAACGCGGCATTTTATCAGGCTATCGTATTTACTACAATATTTTTAAAAATATTTTAAGACCTTTATTATTTCTTTCCGATCTTAGCCTTTTTTCTTCGAATTCCCGTCGAATCTCAATCGATATGTTTTTGTGCATTGCTCATTCGCATCGACGTATTTGCCTACCGCTTTTCAAAACATTTTCTTCTTCTTTCGATCAAATTATCTCTCTAACGCAAAAACATACGACTTTCTTCCGACATTTCATTCATTTTCCTTCATTTTATACACTTACAGTTCTAATATCGATTAAAAAAATGTTTAAATTTCAGATACCATCTCAACTAATCATGCCTGTCTATATCAGGCTTATATGACTATCTAAATTGGTCAAATTCGGTGAAATTTATATGGATATTTTATGATTTATTAATTGAAATAATTCATCAAAAGAGAGAACTCTAATGATAGCAGGTCACCAGAAAGAAAAAAATGGTCCAGCGAATCTCTACACTAGTCGCAATAGTCGCCACAATCATCCTGCTAGGAATGATTGAAGCCGATAGCAAGGCTTGTCAAAAGATATTCGTGAGCATGGAAATTTTGTCACCAAGTCCGCCCAGACACAATAGTACCCGAATTGGAAGAAGCAAACAGATATATAGGGTCGACATATTGCGTTGAAAGTAATTCCGGCTGGACCCAAAAGTGTTTTTTCGGATGGGCTGCCTGCATTTTTACCGAACATTCGCAAAACCGCTAACTGAAGACATCTTCATAAAGTCGTATTGTCGGTCATGGGAACATGATGTAAGATTGAGAATTTCAGTACAAGGAATAGATAAAATCAATGATACTGACGTCAACATAACAATGATCCCAGGTCTACCCAAAAGGGTCGAAAGCATCGAAGTCTCAGTCGCTAATTTGGATCACCCACATTACACAGAAATGTGATCGCACTACCTAACAAATGTGACGTCGCCAAAAAATGAGACGTACGTGCTTCCAGACGTTTTTGATCCGGTCGCAGCATGTTCATCGATCGAAGAGGCAAAAACATTCAATTCATGCGCCTACAGAGAAACATGCGCATTGTCGCAACCACTTGCGACGTTTTTAATTTTCTTGATATATTTTGTCTAGAATGACATTTCTACTATAGATAATTATTAACTTTCTGAGAATTAATTGTTGTTAATAACGTCAAATCTTATTTCCGCCTAGTATAAAAGGCTGCTCCGTTTTTAGTTCCTTGTTAGTTAATTGGTTTATTGGTTGTCGATTATTATTGTATTCTCGTATCCATTGCTACGACTGTCGGAATAAACCTATTGCGGGCAATAACATCGAGCACGATAAAATTGTTAAAATTGTGATCATTTTTACTTGGAATCAGTCGAGTCGTGAAGGTCGTATAAGGGGAAAATTCTTATATTTTTCTTTCTTGTAAGCTTCAAATTTGTCGATCGATATTACTTTGAAAGGAAATTTCTTCCAGTAAATCGCCTATTCATCTCCATTTGAGGAAAACATAGCTCCGTTTTCCTCAAAAATTTAATAAGGTGTCGTTGAATCATCTGTCGAAAAGGGATAATAAAGCGCTTTGATTAAATTCATTGCAAAATCTTGAAGCTCACTTTATTTATAGATTTAAATTAAATTTCTGCGATCTTAACGAAAATCGACTTGTGGTTTCTAAATATATCATCTGTGAAAGACAAAAAGTATATATCGTTTAAATGTATATTTAAACACTCATTTGTAAATTTGAATCATACGTTTGAGCAAATCATCTATCGTGTCATAGACATTCAGTATGAGATTTTGTATTTCATTTGCTAATAGCGTTATCATATATTTTCTCACTTTTTATAATTCGATAGAACAACGTATGCCATTTCACTACAAATAAATAAGTTTATCCTTCAAAATTTTTATTCATTTCTACAGTTGTATATTAAACTTTTTCACTCAACTATTTACACGATGCATTGAGTCGATTTATCACGAAAATACGTAAATCTGATAATTCTCACAAGCATAGAAACTAAATTTGTTTCTGTAGTAGTATTTCAGAATGACGTGATCTGTGGCGTTTTCATTCGTTGAATGTGTTATTGTCAACGAGCAGCCACCGACAGTGGCCCATTCGCGAACCCACAATTCGGTCCTAAAGCGACTAGTCCCTGATAACGAAAGGTTCTTCTGAATAAGTGCGTTACGGATCGCCTCGAGGTTTCTAGACGTAGAAAGTTTCCTAAATTATGAAAAATTGGATAACTTTGACAAATGATGAATAAGATTTGTTCGCTGTTAGGCTTTAGATTTTTAAGGTAGGAATCGGAATTTCCTATTTCCTAAACTGACCATGAAATTCAACTATAACACTCCTCTGGTCATAAAATCTTCCTTTTCAATCATCTTCCCCGTATTTGATCAAAATGCGTGAAAACATTACCAGATGGTATTATTGATGGAAGCCATGGATCTGTCGAAGAAATCATCATTCAGTTTCTTCATTGACTGCTTCAGGGGGTCGTGGGCTGTGTAGAAGACTGTTATATCCCGTTGAGTGTTTTGAATGACTCTGCAGTTTCCCGACGGACAAGATGGGAGGTATTTTGAAAGAAGTGGAAGATTTCGAGTGATGACGACGTGACGTCCCATCCTAAAAGATAGTCCTACAAAAACACTTGAAGATAATAATACATTGTTCTATCCTAATCATCTATATCTGTAACTATAGAAGTTTTATCATTTTCAATTGTCATTATTTCGGACGAAACCTACTTGCTACTCCCACGACTAGCCAAATCATTAATGATCGTATCCCCGAGAGTCTTGAATCGGTTTCTTCGAATCGAAGCACCCTTATCCACATGGCTATCGAAGTCGTGGATCGTTTGGTTGATGACGAAAGCTTCACAGGCGGTGAAGCTCAGGCCCTGAATATTATTCAAGATCTTGCTTGTTCGAAAGTTCGCGTTTCTAAACTGGTGCACATCCTTCACCCTTTCGGAAAAAAGATGTACCCATTTCCGAAAAGTGCAACAGTGCTATCGTGTAATTTTCGAATAAATCCAAGATCTCATAAATCGCGAGATAATTTACCATTGCATTGTCTAGATAATCATTCTGGAATTTGACAATGCGATTGATGCTGTTAATTATCTTCTCCAGGTACTCCCTTCGAACTGCGTCGTTTTCAGAGATGATCGATGAGCAGATGGTAGCTCCAGATGCCTGAAGTCTTTGTTTCAGATTTGTTTTGAAATAAAAATGCTCCTACAATATGAAGAAGAAGAATCTTGATGTTGTTCAGAAAGCCGACCAAATTTTTCCGATTGCAAGAGTTGGAGAAATAGATCGAGTCAGGCATGCAAGATCTGAAAAAGTAGCTATCTTTGTATTGCGTGAAAATACTTTACAGATTATTTCATAGGGATGAAGAAGCCTACAATTCATATCCTTGGTTTGAATCCATCGCAAACAACGCCTTCTCCATGCTATAGTCCTTCAGCAGATCGTCGTTCGCCAGAATCTTTTGGGTGACCTCGTAATGGAACTGTTGAGTTTGCATGGCAGAAATGTAGGCGATACCTTCATCATTTTATGTGTTGTAATTTTCAAATTAGGCTCTTTGAATATCCTTGGTAAGTATTATCGAAATTTTGTGCCCTTACCTGATTTTATCTTCAATGGGATGTCAATTTGGGAAAGAAGACGCATACATTCTGAGTACTTGATGATATGTTGCTTCGTCATTCGAAGCGAGCATTGACCGATCAATGAGATGTTGAGTTGCTAAAATTGTAATTAGCTCAATAATTATCGATTTGCATTAAAACAACTTGTTTTCAATGAAGTCATAGCTAACCTCCAACAGTTTCAATGGAGAAGTATTCGAAATTAGCTTCGAGTGCGTCGGAAGAAAAGATACATTTTGACAGTATGCTCTGAATTCATGCAAATCAATCTCTGTGAGATTGGAATAGAACTCGTAATCGATCATACTCATCATAGTTTGGGTAAAATGGGCTGTTCGTCTCTTCATTTCCTAAATGCTTCATATCAAATTTCAAAGTTTTTAACTGTGAAGTCGAACTTCAATGAAATCATTGATATGATGGCTCGGACTCTCGAATTTTCTTCTGGTGTTGGATCCAGCATCACGAAGACTGGTTCGTAAGCGTGTCCCCAAAGAGTATTCATCAAAAGAGAGGTTCTTAATTTTCTCAAAAAGTTGTTATTTTTGAGAAAATTTATTCATGAAAATTTGGAAAACTAAAATATGCATTATCACGGATGATAATGAGTAACATTAGAGTAGTTTAAAGATAAATATATTCATTACCTGCCCTCTAGTAGATGGGAGCATCATATTCGCCAATTTTAGCATGTCTTCCAGTCCTTCCGAAGTAAGCAATGAACCATATGGAGGATTGCCGTTGTTCATGAGACCGCTCTCTTTTCCGAAAACACGAGATGCAAGCTTCATGAAGTCAGTTTCGATGTCAGCATTGACTACTGAGAGTCTATGATCATATTTGAAACTAACAAGTCACTTACCCAATTTTGATGCCAGAGCAATGGCTATTTGAAGAATAAATCCCATTGTCAAAGTCATGGATTCAGTTTTGAAATAGTTGCATGCCAAAATTAGCTAATTGTAAAGTATGCAATACTGACTGCACGAACATGCTATCCTAATAGCACGACATGTTGGAGCTCATTGATGATGGATGATCCATAATAAATTTATTCTCGACTATGGAAAGAGGTAAATTTGATAATTTTCACAAGCATAAATGTTGAACTTGTTCCTAAAATAGCGCTTCAAAAATCGATGGTCATCTCCGTCTCCATTTGTGGAATATGTGGTCTTCAGAGAACAATATCCTAGAATCGTCCAATCTCGAACCCATAATTCTGTTCTGAAACCGTCTTCCGACGCCAAGGAGACGTTCTTCTGGTCGAGGGCTTGACGAATGGTTTCCAGGTTGTCGGTAGCTGATAGCTCCCTAAAATATTCGACCATTAGTGTGCCTATGCTGAATATATCGGACTGAAATTATGTACATAAGTGATTGTCAAAATTTTTGTATATAAACTAGATGTTTCTATTTGAGTATGATAAATATACGAGATTGGAGTAGAAAAAATGTGAGAGATTGACGATCTTTTCTGAAACCTACCAAATAGTCTGATTGATTGTATCCATCGAATTGTTGAAGTAGAAGTCGTGCAATTGGATTTTCATCCGACTGAATGGCTCATGACTGATGTAGAAGACTTTTATATCGCGTCGGGGATTTTCAATGATTCGACAATTGTTTCCAGGGCATGAATGCAGATATTTCGTTAGATGTGGCAGATTTCGAGTGACGACTATGTGGCGACGTAATCTATTTTTACGTTATTTAAATCGCCTACAAAAATTAAAGATTACCGAGTATCACCTCGGCTATTCAAATCGCTGATAATTTGATCTCCGAGGATTTGGAAACGATCCTCATGAATCTCGACTTTCTTCTTCACATCCGCCGAATCGAATTCCTTGATCGTTTGGTTGATGATCCATGGCTCACAGACTTCGACGCTTTGCTTCTGAAAATTTGTAGTGTCAAATCTTTCGTAAGAAGGATATTCTGGCATTCTCATAATTTTAGGACATGTTTCAATAAATAAGGTGTTGCCAAAGTTTTCAAGAATAGTTGATTAAACTAGCCTACCACTGCATTTGAAAGATATTTATTCAAATGATCCACAACATGATTCATGTTTCTCACGACCTCCTCGAGATACTTCTTCCGATCTTCAGGCTCATTTTCAACGACTGCAGCGCAGACCGTTGAACTGACCATCTAAAATAACTCATAGTCGACAACTCTTATCGTTTCTTTTCTCACATTATGCTGAAGGAAATACTTCACATAGGCATTGAAGTCGGTTAGAACTTCCTTGTTACACGCAGATCTGTAGAAGACGTCATCAAGTAAGCATAATCTGAAATTGAGATGAAGAAGAAAGAATTGGAGATTGCCCTTACTTTGCCGAGCCATAATGCTCATGGATAGTTTCACTCATTTTCTCCATAAAATAATCGAATTTTATCCCATCGAGAATAGGGAACTTTCTGAAGTAGTCTTGAACGAGCTCCTCGCATTGCTTGTCCGGATATTTTGAGGAATAGTACGCGATGCCTAGAAAAGTTCTATCACTTATTTAATATTTCATTTCTGATGATATTTTTATGAGAAATACTTTTTTTATAAAATAAAATTCCAATTTTAAAGCATTAGCAAGGATGATACAATTCTATTTGTAGATGCTTAAACACATACTGGACTTAGCGTACAGCGAAATGTCATAGTTTTTCAGGTTCTCCATGCAATTAGCGAATCGATTTCTTTCCTCTTTCGTCAGCTCAAGTGAACATGGGTTTATCAGAGTCCATCCAATATTCTGCAAGACAAAATTCTCAGAAAATCTAGATTTGCTCTCAAAATCTTACACTTGTCAAGTCCCTTGGTGGATAAAGCTCATATTTGCATAAATACTTGAATCCATCGAGCTTTTCTCTTGAGTTATTGTATCGTAGAACTTGGATGGCTCTTTTCGATGCCGATTTAGCAGATTTTTGGAAATCTCTGATGAATTCCAAAACTTGGTAGCCAGTATGATTTAGGGTAGAATTGGCGACCAACTGCTCATTGTCATAGAGCTTCTCGATAAACGTGTCGGAAATCTCTTGGAAGGATAGAAGAAGCTTATCATTTGGCTAAAAAATAGTTCTGAAACAAATTTGAACCATTTGACTTACAGCAACTTTCCCATTTATCACTGGGGACAGTAAATTTGCAATTTTTGTGCTGGCTTCAACAGTTTCCGGAGAAAACTTCAAAACGAATGGCATAGAATAGTCTGCGTCGAAGTCATTGTTTTCTTCTGGACCAAGAATGGATGCAGCTATTTTTGTGTAGTCTATTCGAGATTCGGCTGCTAAAGTTTCCAAAATTAAATATTCATGAGTGAAGATGTTTTACTTACACCAGATTAGCGTTAAGAGTAATAATAGCAGCTTCAAAAATATCATGTTAACAACAAAATGTGACATTGATAAATTGCCTATTTTTAAAACTACATTAAAAACGAGCAAATTTAGTCTGTTTGATGAAACATTGGCATGAAAAGGATGTAATACCAATCGAATGGCAGCGACATCCGCTTTGATGATGGATGGTTGGGTGTACTTTTGACACATGCTATTCATTTTTTACACTTCTTATCCAAACTTTGGAGCAAAACTGAATCCTATCGAGCTAGGGAGATTGTCTCATTTTGAAATCAATCAAATAGTCTTTGACGTTAATTGGAATTGGGACAATTACACGAAACATCGGTCAAAATCTAACGAAATTCAGTTAATATCAAAAATGGTTACAACCTATCTCCCATTTTCTCCAAATCAACTCCAAATTTAGTGAAACATACGAATTTCAATTATGTAAATATTTGCTAAATTTATCTGGTTCGTTACCTGATTATTTTATCTTGATGCATGATTGTGGTGTGCAAGTCGAGGAAATGAAAATAGCTAGTCTGGTGTCTGGAAGTCAATGAACGATTATTAGTAAGAAATGTCGAATGGTTCTTATTTCACTCGCAAAATGAGGCGAGGCTAGTCTGGATTACTAAATATGCCCATAACAACCGAATTTAGACAGCTTATTTCAGAAACTAGATGAATCGGGATGATAATAACGTATGACCTTATCAATGTTCCTCAAATAGTTGCTCTGAATTTCTCTTTTCATCTGTTAATTTTGCAGATTTCGAAATTTCCATAAACTGAAATCTTCCGAGACGACAATAGTGAAAATGGTTAGAGATTTAAAGTGTGTTGGCTGCTTCAAGCCTAGTGTATAGTCAGGCAAACTAGCTAGACGTTGGAATTCCACACCAATGTATTACCCTCAAACTTGGGTAATTAAGAGTGAATATCAGGAAAAACCAAAGTCTTAGCAAAGGGGACGTTTCCAGCGGTCCGTCGATTTGGCTGATTTTCACATATATTGTTCAGTTTTTCACGCTGATTCTCTTAGTACTATCCGTTTTTCATAAAAATTATCGTATGCAGGATTACGGTAGCTTGAAATTTCGACTAACCCGACCTCGATAAAAAATTCATAACTTCCTTATTTGTGGACTAAATCGAATGGGGTTTTCAGCATTGAATAGCCCATAAAAAAACTCTGCAAATAATGTAACTACGACCATCTTCTACGGTCAACAACTTCCCGCCAAAAAATTAATTTCCGAAAATGCGACTCTGGCCGACTTCAGTTTTTCGGTTTTTTACCCAAACTAGAGTTCGATACCCCAACTGGAAATAGGCTTATTTTGTAGAGAATTAAATTTTACATTTGAATATGTAAAAATTTTCAAAAAAGAGGGTAGTCGAAACCACGAAAAATGCGTCTGAACGCGTGAAACCAGGGTGATTATTGCATAGTATCAACTTTGACCCCCCATAATTTTTTTTATTTCTGAATCAAATTGGACGATTATTTCTTTATTTTATAGATCTTGAGTAGGAGAATAAAGTAAAAATAAAAATAAAATTTTTATAAATTAATTTTGACGGGAAAAAGGTATCTGAAGTTACCCTATATACCCCTACTGTGTTTACAAGGGTAGTGTGAGTTAACGTCGGAGTTTCTCATGAAATCTTGTAGAACTCTTCAAGTTGATAAACTTTTGTTCCAGAACTTATTCTAGAATGTCCACACACAAGGAGATATGATTTTTTGAAAATAATGTATAAAAAGGCATTATGCTGAATTTGGCCGTCATACGTCAAAAAATTCTGTAGCTCATATTATAATGAATCCGAGGTCTGTCTTGGAACGAAAGTTGTTCGCCATGTCCATCTACACAACATACTGGAAGGAAGAATTTTTCCCAACGTCATTTACGCGTAAACGTAGTACGAGTATATAGGGTAACTTCAGATACCTTTTTCCCGTCAAAATTAATTTATAAAAATTTTATTTTTATTTTTAGTTTACTTTCCTACTCAAGTTCGACAAAATAAAAAATAACTATTCAATTTGGTTCAGAAATAAGAAAGTTATGGGGAGTCAAAGTTGACACTATGAAATAATCACCCTGGTTTTATGCGTTCGGACGCATTTTTCGCATCAAAACCCATCTTTTTTTGTTCCAAAACTTGTATCATTCGATAGAAAATTTAATTCTCTACAAAATAAGCCTATTTCCAGCTGGGGTATCGAACTCTAGTTTGGGTAAAAAATCGAAAAACTGCAGTTGGCCAGGGTCGAATTTTCGGAAATTAATTTTTTGGCGGGAAACTGTTGACTCTAGCAGGTGGTCGTAGTTACATTATTTGTAGAGTTTTTCGTTGGCTATTCAATGCTGAAAACCCCATTCGATTTGGCCCACAAATAAGAAAGTTATGAATTTTTTCCCGAGGTCGGATCAGTCAAAACTTCAAGCTACCGTAATCCTGCATACGATCATTTTTATGAAAAACGAATAGCACCACGAGAATCAGCATGAAAAACTGAACAAGATATGTGTAAATCAGCCAAATCGACGGACCCCTGGAAACACCGACTTTGGTCCTTACTGACATTTACTCTTAAACTGAAAACATATATAAATGTGCATTTTCTACGAAATAGAAAAACAAAAGTCGCAATTCGCGACAAATAGTAATGATAAAAATCCACAGAGAATTTCATAATTGTTGACGTTTTCAGCTATCTAGGTTGAGATTTTGCTAGAAAATAACAATTAGCTAACGAATTGAAAATGTTTATTCAAAGGGCTGCACTTTTGTCGCAAATAGCGACCTAATTTCATTTAAATTTGCATAATGTTCTATATCGATCAATATTCCCTATTTCCTCAAGACAAGAGAGATGTTTTCATTCAATTTTCTCTAAACTGTAATGCTCTTTTGTCTTTCCGCCCTTTCTCGCAAGCGATGACTGAGAATCTTTTAGATCCCTCAGCCTGCCTTTCACAAAATCATGGTTTTATTTTTATAATTTGATTTATAGATTTTTCATTGTTTAATAAAAGGTTTAATTGTCCAAGTTTGAGGTCTACCATCGCCAACCACCACATACCTGCCTAACTTCGTATACTTGGCCTACTCACTAGCACACATTAATTCCCTAAGCATTTTCAACTTTATTATTTGAGGTAATCAACAACTTACGTCAGATTAGGATGTTTGTATGGAATGGGATCTGGCTTGTATTTGAGTCGATCGATGATTTTCTGATCGGGTAGGAGCTTCTTGAAAATGTCTACGAACGACTCTTGGACTTGAGGGACGTCTTCTTTGTTGTTTTGGTTGTCTTATTCTCTAATTGTAAAGGTCTTTTCTCGAAATATTCATTGAATATATTCTTTTTATTTTAAATATATTTCGTGATAAATTTAAAGTTTATCATAAAATTGTGTTATTTAAAATAATAATTTGAAAACTTTTGTAACAGCTAGCGATTAATCTGTCAAAGAATGGATACTTTGTAAGTTATTACGTTCTTTGAAAAATATATAAAGAGTAAAATTGCATCCTATTTTATAAAGAATTAATGCTACCCATTATCTCGAGTGTCATCTTCTCATCGATGATTTGCTCTTCCACCATTTTAGTCACCAGCTGAAATTTTTCTTTACATTTCTTAGTGTCATTTTGGTACTTGAAAATTTTATCCATGAAGCGCATAAAATCTTCATTGGCAACAGAGAAACGACGAAATGTCGTGAGGACGTGAGCTATATCTTTGCTCACACTATTTCTCTCTACTTTCCTTCCCTCGTCTACTCTTAAATATAGTGCACGTCATCACGTCATTTCAACAATTGCCAATCTTCATCGTTTTATTTGGCACAAGTAGATGATTCTAATTTTGTTTATTTTCTGGTTGACCAACCTCAGTCGTGGGGATGTCGACTTGATGTACTCTTCATACTCTCCCTTGGTCGGGGTCCTGGTCGTTGTAGCTGGGATTGCGAATGTGCCGATGAGGCAGCAAGCGAAAATAGTAAGAATGATGAAATTCATGTCTAGTGCTGAAAATAAACTTCAATCAGTTTTTTTAGGAAATATGCTAAAATCATGCTTATAGAACGCGCTATTCGATTGATCAAAACTAAAGTTTCAAAAATCTTTAAAAATTTGGGCCATGTTTAAAGTAGTAAATCAGAAAGTTTTATACGAAACAGAAAATGGCTGACCTTATTTGATGGAAGGAATAGATTGTTTCCAATCGGAAAACACAAGTGATGGTTCGCTTGAGTTTGATCCATTTTATAGGCTAAAAGCTGAATATTTATGCAGCAGGTGTTCGATCTATTTTAGCCATTTTGACAACTAGAGAACCACCCACAAGGATTTAGATTTTCCCTTATTTGTTGTCTGGATGAACCCGATTTTAGCGTTTTAACAGCCAAAACCCAATATCCAAATGAAGTTTTTGCCTGATTTTGCAGATGCGTTATTTGAACAACCGTAATTTCCAGAATCGGGGGTTCCTCGAAAATCCGAAAGAAAATTGGCGGCGCTGATTTTTGAAACGAATCATGAAGTTTTAGTTGATCTTGATTTTATAGACTATTTTCATGCGTTTTTTCTGTGCAACCATGTAGGCGAAATGATTATTTTTGGATGGTATTTGAACCTTCAAAAAAACTTTATTTTTGGAAGTAGACTACAGTCTGATTCAGATAGGTTTAAAAATTCTCCAAGATCATTAACCTCCAAAATAGTACATAATGCTGACTTGTTTTCCCCAATCACCTAACTACTTATTTAAACTTATTACAACTTGGTTTATTTAAAATATGCTTGAAAGTTCGTCGAGAAAAATTTTCAAACGCTCAAAAATTATTGCTCTCATCTATGGATAATGTTTAGCAACTACCATAATCCCAGACAGGTTCTTGTGTCCTTGAAGTGCGTAAAATGTTGACATTTCGAAAAATTTACAAACTATAATTTGATTATGAAACATCCATATCGGTATTGTGAACTTCACCTGAGTGTCCTTTTCGTATGCAAATTCCCTTCGCAGATTGACAATAGGGGTCTCCTCGCTACACAAGTGTTGCACTCGTGCGATTTACGATCACTTTATTGCACCACGCAAATGGTAGGCGAAACAGAGAGCAGGACAACAGAAACACACAAACAGCAAGGAATAAGGAAATAGGGACAACGAATTATTCCGTACCGGATATCGGATTTACAGCATTGATCGTAATATTTAGCCAGTTCATGCCAACACCGATCTATCCAACATCATCCTAGATTTCATCATCGATTATTGATATTGCTGAAGAGCGAATAAGATCTGCTTCATCATTACGGTAAGTTAGTCTTTGGTTATTTGCAGCTTCTAAATTAGAGCCGATTTTATGAATATTGAAAGAAGGTTATAAGAACGATAAGAGTTAATTTGTCTAATTGCTAAATGCAAGACGATTTTTCTAGTCCCACTACGAGCCGCAAATAGGCGTGTCACTTCATACCTATTTAAATTACGATCATCGAATTGGAGACAGCCGACTTCTGTGTTGGATTGCATCTAATGCGCTGTTGTTGCTGGTATTTTTTCATCACCATTCTGGCCATCTATCTGCCGTATGCCTTCGCCAGATGTCATCGACCTGGGCACATGGAGAAGAAACGGCACGAGAGGACGAGAAGTATCAATGTAAGCCTAAAATATTAGACATAATTCAAATATCTTGCAATTTGGAGAGAGAACGTATGGGGTAAAGATAGAGTAAAGAAATACTCTCTCCTTTCGTATAACGTTTCTTCGAGTTGCAACGTTTAGAGATTTTCAGATACCCGGCTCAGCATGAACTTGTTATTTTTCAGAAAATCATTTCCGACTATGTCAACAATGAGCTGAGTAAAGTCTCTCATCCCCACAAGCGGAGTGTAATTCAAGAAGAAAAACCAAGTCCAGAATATGAAACGGTCTTCTTTTCTGCTGAGGATGCTACAGGTTTGAGGAAGACTAACTCTACCGAATTTGGGAATGCATTTCAGGAGACCTTCCAATTAAAGCAGTTATGTTCAATATTTCGAAGTCACTACCAGTCGTTTTCGCCGAAGAGGTATGCTTTTTTAGCAAAATATTGTCAATAAATCAATAAAATGTAGGGCTTTCTACGGATTTTCTTGAAAAATACTCCCGGTGAAATTATGGAAGAAGCTGATGTCATTTTGCAGTTTGTTTCGTCAGAAGGAGAGGTAAACAATTCGATTCGAATGAAAGCATTAATCAATACAATTTGAATAATATTCTAAGAAAAAAACACGTACCATATTGATAGAAATCTAATTTTATTCGCTCTCAAAAATTTTGCAACCCATCAATAATTTTAGCCTTCGTCAATTCTCTTCAACCGCACTTTGCCAGTTCTCCATGATTCATTCATCGAGGTGTCTCTCAGAGGAAAAAGGTTGAAGCGGTGAGCAAGCAATCAGCTAATTGTTTATTGCCATTTCGATAAATTATCGAATTTACTCAGAATTCTCGAGTCCCCCGATGATTTCATGGGCATTTTCGTCGCAACTCTCGTTGATGGGGAGAATCGAGCAATCTATCCGAATGATGATAAGGATGGGCACAAGGTAAACTGATCGACAATTGATTTGAGTTTTGGTAGATCATTTGAAATTAGTGATGAAATAATACGTAAAGTGCTGTTGGATGAGTAAGTTTCGATCTTCGGAATTTTCCTTCCATATGGCATTCTCTCGGGTAGAATTAATTTGTTCTTCTGATGAAATCATCTTGAAATTTTCAATAATTTCTTCAATTCAATTAGCGAGTATGGTGTTAAATTTCATTGAGCTACTTTGCTCGCCATTTCGATTTTCAATGTCATCCATTATGATTGGAAAGTTTGAGAGTTAATTGAGAGCTGAATCAAAACAAAGAAGAAAAGTTGTGGGAATTTGAGATTATCACAAGTTACGAGAAAGATTGCCTGAAAATGTGCCAAATAAACGTTTTCCAGAATATGCTACTTTGGTTGAAGCTCCGTCAACCCGGCAGACGAGTTCGGAGGGACGCCCTTACAGCGCCAATTTCGAAGCCAATGAGTAAGTTATTTTGCTATGAAATCCCTATTAAAATCCATAACAATCTTAGGATCAATTATATAAAATCCTGATTTATTTCAAAACCTGCTCAAACTATCAAATTTGCACAAATTTCCAAGTTCATATCTTTAGCCGAAGAAGAAATCGCGAACACCCCGTTCATGAAGCATTTCATGCCTGGCTACACCGCTCCTGGTTCTGTCGAGTGTTCGATACCGTATAAGGATAATGATACGTGCTGTTTGGGATCGCATACAGTAAGATAACATCTCATTATTCACAACTCACCTCCATCAAAAAAGAAACTCGTAACTCAGCAGCTTTATCAGCTTCGAAGGATTCTAAATTCAGATCAGTTTCCCTCTGAATGACTACAAATTCATTATCGCTCCAAGGAAATACGATGCCTACGTCTGTCGAGGGTCGTGTTCTCTTCGTCATCACTTGGTAAGCGCTATTTATTTATGCATCATAATAACGATGTAAAATTCAGTACAACCCCGCCGCCCATGCACAAGCCATTCATGTCACCGGGGATAAATCCACGGAAAAAACTGACACTGGAGGATGTTGCCATGCAACTAGGTAAACAAAAATGATGACCTATTGAAATTTAATGTTTCAAGATTTTTAATGAAAGGACGAATAATGTGTTTTGATAATGCTCTTCCTCCATCTCGTACTCAGCTTGATAATACTAAATAACTTCAGTCACTCGGAAAAGTTTCGAGACAAATTTAGAACTCGATATGTTTCAAAACGATTCATGATCAAAGGATACAATTTGATGACGATGGCCCTCTCATTTTGATACTTTGAATTAAGCGAGCTTTTAGGTATGCTCCACTTCGCATGGTCACCGTCGGGCATCGTGGGAAATGGCAAGTTACCGAAATCAGAGGAGTCGTTGCCAGAGAGTGCGCTTGCACGTAAGAATAGTATGTTTCAAAAAATCGGTCATTATTTTCAAAAATTGAATTCAATGATATTAGCAGCGTATATCTTTCATACTACATTCAAAATAAATTCAAAATCTAGACTATTCGGAGAAGCCGTTACATCATAACATTATAGCATTCGAATAAAAGTCTCTATCCTGCCCCCTATCATATGGTAGCCTATACTTTTTCATGCGTAACGATGTAACGACTTTTCCAATTTTTTAAGTCTATGGTTGTTCAAATAATCACTTCTGTCGATATTCATATTTTCTGTGCAAAGATTATTCCCAGTGTTGACTTTTTAATAAATAGGTTTGGAAAATAACTTATTTTAAAAACATTAAAATGTTGAGCGTCTGAAATTCGATATGAGAATTGTGAAATATGAAGAGATGGCTTTCTTTCTTATTGAAACGAGCCGGCATTCACAGAGGCATTATTTGTGCAAAGTGGTCATTTCGAAGGAAGGCGAACCTATCTTTATTTTTCTACTCGAATGACAACAAATCGAACGATGTCGCGAAGTCGGAGTCGAAGAAGAAGATTCAGACACAAACAGTAAGCTTTTCATATTGACTGATTTTTTATGTTTCAAACATTTTCTAGCCCCAAAAGGCCTGAGATATTTTGTCGTATTTTCCTTCACTTTCAAGTTATGCTGTGACCTAGTATCACATTGAAGGTGATAGATGGTAAATGCTTCTCGATAGTTTCCGATAAATTAAAGGGTTTTTTAAAATTTTTATTTTTTAAAATTATATTTCTTTTTATCTACCATACATATATCTAAATTTAAAAAATACCTTACCAAGATGTTATGGCCTAAAAATATCCCCTATCACTTTTCCTAAACGTCCTGTAAACGTACAAATATAGCCCTCTATTCTGTCCTCAAATGTACAACAAAACTCTCTTTCTCTGTTCTGTTTGCACTTTCTGCTTTTCTCGTTTTTCGCCTCTTTTTGACCGTTTTCTGCAAAAAGTCTCTGCAGAGTTTCCAGGATCAAGCAGATGTATTTGCGGCGTGTTGTAGGATTTTTGTATGATTCAGCGGAAAGGGACAGGGAAAGAGACTGATTTATTCCTTAGTGCCTAAAGTATTTGAGAAGTAATTCCACAAGTCCTGGGAAAATCGGAAGACCATTTGAAAATATCTCAAGAGATTTATTGCTAGATCATTCCACGTTTTACTCTCCTCAGTGTTTTTCTTACAAAATAATTATCAAATTCCATTAGTTTTTCAAATGTTTCAAAATAATACAGATATAACAGTTTTACAAGTTCTTGATAGATCAAAGCTAAAATCTGATTTCAATTTAACCTTAATTTTCTCACACTCACTTTCCCCAAATAGTTATCATATCCAGTTTTTTATTCTATCTTTCTCTGATCTCTCTCGAGTAATACCTGTTCCTGATCACTCTCTCGGCCGTTCCTTTTTTGGAATGAGAATCGAGCCTCCCTTTTTATGGTCTGTTTCTGAGCAAACACTCTTCCTCCTCCCTCTCTTCTCCTGTTCTGACTCTTCTGCTAAGTGACCCTATTCGGTCGCTTCTTTTCGTCTCGAAGATAACGAAAAAACGTTCCTGTTCCTTTTATCGCCCATGTGACGCATCCGCGATCATAGCCATTTTTGGGGATTATGAAATGTAGATTTGTTATCAGTAATTTTGCTAGTTTTTCTTCAAAATTAGGTTATTTTGTCAATTTAGTTTTTTTCATAGCTCCTTTCTTTAGTGTAGTCGTCAATCCTCTAAAATAATTTTTTTGACACCGGAACCGATATATTTCAAATCTGAAGTTCAGCATCAAATCCGATAATGATAAAGCTCGTTTGATTATGATAATTCATCCAGTTTCCGCTAACATGATTCATTTTCATCATTGAATTAGTGATTGAGAATTTTTTTACTTCGAAGAAAAAACCTAATTCTGGATATTTGTTCTTCCGACTAAAAGCCTGTTTGTTCAGCTCCAACAAACATCCTGGAGACTTTGAAGCGACATTTTTCGACCAAATTAGGCGGAAAACGAACACATTTTTGGAGGATGACCTTATTTTCGCTGCGAAGTTGTTCTTTTTCTGTGAAACGCATCTTTCTTTTCGACTATATCCGATCTTATCGATAAGCCAAGAGGATTTCATCATAATGCTTGTGTGGTTTTCGCTAATAAAATGCAACGTTCGTTATTCAAAACATCGAAATTTTCAAATATTTCTTCCTCATCAAATCATAAATCTATGCTTCATCACATTTTGAAAGAAAATCAATTTAAGACAGAAATTTGTAAAGCATAAAGCCTACAGTTCACCTGTGAATTACATTGCCTATGTGAAAATGATCGAACTATAACCAATAAATACCTCCTAACAGAAGAAAATAAAATAAATGATTTGACCCACCCTATTCGCTATAAATCAAAGTTTCTAGTTGTTTTTTTATCAAGCTGATCGATCGATTATGTAACCCTTTTTGATTTTGGGTAGTTAAGAAGTCGAATCGAAAGTCGAAAATAACGCGAACTGCCTAAGTGTAACCCCCGCTGCTTCGCGCCACAGCTCGCTAGCGATCAAATTTGGGTTAACTGATAACGATAAACGATTACCAGTGAATTTAGGTGAAGCTGAGAACTCGCTCTCAATTTTCCCCCTTTCTTCGACAACTTTTTCAGTAGTATTTTCTTATCAGTGAAATTCTTATCTTAACTTTTCGCAACCGCATACATTTTCGAATTAGTATTAGTTTAGTGAATTATCGATATTTTACGTGGAAAACATAAACTTAAAGAAAATCAAGTGTTAGTAATTAGAGTGATCTTATAGTTTCTTCAGTCTATATCGCTTAAATTATCAAATCTCTACGTTAGTTTCTAATCATGGTTGTCATCTTATTTGATTTCGACGATAGGCTACAAAAACTAATCACTCAGGATATTCAATCAATTTTTAATCTCACTATTATATTGTCCGTCCGCATTTTGAAATTAGTCTCTTTCTTTTCACTTTAATTCAATGTTTCACAATTTTCAGCTTCACAGATCTCGATTATATGTTCCAAATATTTTAATCAGCGCGAAAATTTGTACCACTTTTATTATTGCAAGACTTTCACTTAGAATATTTTCAAATCCATATAATTTCCGAATTTTTCTTCATTCATTGATATTTTCCGATTTTCAGCTTCTCTCATTCCTCTGATTTTGATTCGTTCACCCAGTTTTCTCGTTTTTTCTTCGCCGCTTCGTGTCTCTCTCGATGCATTCGAAATGGTAGCCACATTTTCTTCGTTTTTTCTCTTCTTCCATTTTCTTCTCGCCTAAAGCTGCATCTCTCTTATCTACGATTCTCTCAATTTCACGTTACCTCTAACTTTTTTCGTATCTCTAGTTCGCTTGATTTCGCTTTATCTCTATTCTTTCTCTCCTTTTTCTAATTTTCATCAAACTTCCACAGGAAAGATACCAGCTGGGCGTTGAGCGCCTGACCATCGTTTTCATTTTCAAACCACGTTTTCCTTGTTTTTCGAAATTGTTTTCCAATTTCGCCAATCCGATCTCATTTCATTTTTGCAATAGCAAAAATCATAGAGCGGAATTTTTTTTGTTGAATATATTGTGTTTCACAGAAAATTAGGTCTCATTAAATTTCATGATAATGTAATGATAATTCTTCATAATGACCGCAAGAAAATATATGAAATTCTCAAAATAATCGAATCATTGAAATTTTATGAGTTAATGAAGTCTATCATTCTTGCCATAAAAATTCTCGATTTGCGATCTCGTTTCATCCCGATTGCATCGGGTGTTCGTTGACGAGTATTTTGTATTTACCTATTTACTCAAAGATTGCTTTTTCTTCGACCACTCGAGATCAACTCGTTTCTCGGCCTGTCTGTACAATCCTCTAGCTGATTGTTGCCAATTATCATCTGTTTCCCGTCTACTCGTCTATTTTCCATGAATACGCCACTTCAAGTGATCACATGCCAGATATTAGCATACTCGAGAACTACATCTAGCTTCTTTATTTTGCCAGTAAACTAAATTTATGCTAATTTGGCATCTTCTTAGTCTGCTATTTTTACGACATTTTTATTTGGCAGAAAATACCGGAATCGGTTGAGAACTGCCTTCTTTGAGGATTTGGATTTATCGTGACGTTGCGGTGAGCGAAATAGGCTGTAGGCCTGAGAGATGGCAGCAGAGCTATCATCTCTTTTCTTGCACACTTTCTCCAGGGCTCAACATCGCAATAAATCTAAATTTACTTCTTCTTCTTCTACATTTTTCTGACGACGAGATATTTGCTTCTGATCTTCCATCTAAAATTTCCTTCTCAAAATAGGGGAAGGTTGCTTGATTCTTCCTTTCCAAATCCAAAAGCGGCTTGGACTTTCACCGATCTTACTTTCAGCTTTCTCCTACTCAAATCCACTTTGCGGTTACTTTGTTCGGATATTTTCCCCATTCGATTAGCCGCGTCCTTGTTGCCTACTTAGATGCATCTGCTTGTCTCTGTCATCCCCGTGATGTTCTTCTTATTTCTTCCGCTGGTCTTTCCCTGTCTTCCTCCATCTCGATCACTTATCCATCCACGCGTCTCACCCTCATAATTTTCAAAAATGCGCAAATTTTCAGCCTGAATGAATTATTTTCGAAAAATCTAAGAAATTCCTTATGAGATGCTGACATCTAAGAGCAGGCAGCTCAAGCATGTCTCGAATGATGTGCTTGCATGTTACATATCGAAGATTTTACCCATGCGCAGCATGATTTTGGCGAAATATTTGGGCTTAAGGGTGGTCCGCACTGAAGATCTGCCTTAATAATAACGTTGATCTTCTCACACCTAATACGTTTTTCTTCTCTTTCGCACCCCTCGCGACACTCCCCGTGTGTTTTTCCGTCGTCACCATCAGCTTTCGCTTATTATCGATGCATCTTCCTCTGACTACTTTAACTATGACTTCCGCGCACGCGCATCGTCACAGACGCACAGAGGCGTTCCAATGCATAGCCGAATAGTCCGATGGTTTTAAACCAGTTATACCATATTCCCATATTAGTTTCCAGAATGTCGGAATTAGCCTTCACACTCCTTCCCATTCACTAGGAAAACCTAGATACGCTAATCGTAAGAGAAAGTACCCTTAGGTTGTAAGTTGTCGCTAGAAAATGGAAGTAGGTTACTATTTCTTGTCGGATATATATATAGCATATTTCGACAAATTTTGATATTCGACTCACATACATTCGTATCTCATCAGCTTATAATGACATTTGAGATATTTTCGCATTTGTTCAATTTTTGCTAAGTTTCAAGATTTTTTCGATCCTAGTTGTTAGTAAATTATTTAATTTGTTTCTTTATTTCTCTTCGTAGTATAATTTTACAGGCATTAAATAGTCACTTCACTTGAAATTATTTTGCAAAAAGTGTGCCACTAGATTTCAATTTCTATCTTAATTTGGAAATTCCAATAATTATTTAATTAACGCATCTTCTCCAGCTCATAACACAAATCGAATTAGTGATTTCATAAATCATACGTAATTGCTTGTTTTGAAATTGATAGTCAAAAGTTGTGCCATTGAATTAAAAAATTTCTTAAGATCATTGTTATTAGAACATATTTTGTTCTGGCTCTCGCATATACGCCCATAAGCCCAACTTCAATCAGTAACTTTGGCAACCTTTCTTACAAACTACAAACACAATTACATTGTTTTTATCGTTATTATTACCTATCACGTTCCGCTCAGAAACAAGAATCAGAACCAAGAAGCAAGATGCAAATGCAAATGCAAATGCAAACGCGGCAATTCGTCTCCATTCTTCGGAACGAACCATAAAAGACAAACAAGGCATTTCGGCATTGCGGATCGGCCGTAAATGCATTAGACAGTAGAAGAGAAACTCGAGGAAATGAGGAAAGCATTCACGCGCATTTGATTATGCTTTTGCGAGTTCAGCGACAACTTCTGAATGGGATATTACACATACTTCATTTTTGTGTTTTCAACATTTGTGAGATGTCGATATTTCTCACAGCTATCAGAAAATGTCGCTTCTGCTGTGAGCGAGATTTTCTTTGAATTTCAAGAATTTCTTATATTTCAACATTTTGCGAGATGATAGAATAGTCGAAGAATCGATGATTTTGTAGGTGCATGTTCTTCTCTCTCTAAAAGAAAGCTTCTTCTTTTTTTTTTTTTAAATCCCTGTTCCAATTTTACCCAAGATTGGCGTTGTCCTGTTCTCTACCTGTCCCAAAATAGTCGTAGCATGGTCGATTGATTTTGAATTTTCGTCGTGCCGTGGCGCATTGTTTCGATTGTTTCGCCCGGCACACCGTCGTCTTCATTCTTCGCGCCAGGTTTTCTATTTCCCATCTCATTTTCTTCGCATCGCTGATTTGACTCTGATTTTGTAATGCGCGTCTCATTTCCCATTTTTGGCTTCTGCTTTGATTTCGCTACAACAATTCTCAATGAAAACGAGGTTAAGCGCCAAAAAATCAGAGAAAAGATTAAGGATAAAGTGAAATTTTGCAGAATATTACAGGACGAAATCTCGATGAAAGGATTCTGAATGATGAAAAAGTTATAAGGCGATTTGGATGGGGCAAGAAATCCAGAAACGAACGCCTTTTAGGCGAATTTGCATGAAAGACGAACGGACGTAATTTGCTGCTGCGCAAGTTTGACGCAGTCATTTAGTTCTCGGCTGAGTGAGAGAAAGACGCATTCCCGGCTGATATATCGCATTAGCAGATGTGTCAGGCCATCTTTGCGTTCGGTTCCTTTCACTCGAACATCAAAACCCCTAATTCGTCCAGAAGTCGGATTTCACTTTCTGTCATTATTCCAAATTTCGTGTGCGCTTTGTTAGTTGCTCTCAGAATGGCGATAATTCTGAGGGCTGTTGTTATAAGTTTCGTTGAGACGCACGCATCAATATCTACTTTTGGCTTATTGTTGAAGATTGACTGTGTAACGAACCTGCAGATAAAATCAACTAAATAGTGTCGAACTTTGGAGCATATTCTGAACTCTCATATCTCATTGTTATATTTTCAATGTCACCAAATATTTGTTCAGCTATTTTAACCCAAAAAACTTGCCCTATTGAAAATGGAAATCATCTTCAGACTTGATAAAACTTGGAACATTTTTCGATCATATCATGTCGTTTTTTTCGATGTTATCGAAAACATCTGCGAATGTTGACACGTGATGATGATCACTCGATGGGGCACTTGACGTGTTTTGCCCGTTTCTGTCCACACGTCCTCAAGGTGTCGGGGTGATTTTCCTCCCCGGGCATGTTCCCGATTGTTCCCGGTCTGATTCTTGCCATTCATCCGTTCCACTTATTCCCTCTTGAATGTCGCTATTATCCGCATTCGCTGATTTCTCAGGAAGAAACTTTTGCGTCATGATGAAATTTCTCAAGCATCTAGTCTAGTTCATATTGGTAGATGAAAGCTAGAATCGGTTTTCGATAATTGGAGATCAGATCTAGGGAGTATGACTTTCAAAAGCTTTATTCGACCTACCCCTCATAGTTTTTTTCACTGGGAGCCTCTATAGATATATCCAAGATTTAATTTTTCATGAGATCAGCATCATAAAAAATCTTATTCCCAAAAGCAAGTATCATCCAATTGAAATTAGATATCTCAAAAAATGATGCGGATTTTGAGATTTCGAGTGAAAAGAACTCGGAAATAGCCGAGCAGAAAATGAGAGGGATGAATTTTGGAGGCAAAAAGAGGAAGAGGAATGCGCGAAACGTCAACCGGATTGAGCCTCCAAGCAATAGCACTCTGAGGAACTGTCTTTGCTGTTTCTGTTTCTTTATTTCTCTCTAGATGCACTCCTCAAGGCCTCTAGGCAATATGAATGAGCATTCAGTTGGATTTGTTTTTTTTCATATTTTACTTGAGATATTTAGGTTTTAGAATCCAAGTTCTATTCGACAAATTTGATTGTTTTTGCTCTTCTTAGTTTGTGGTGAGAGTTGTTCTCAACAATCAGCATTTTTGTTAATCTAACCGACTTTTGCAATGAAATTATCTTATATTTCGAATAATCTTTCAAAAACTCGTATAAAATTAGTTGAAATTTCATAATTTAATCTAGCTCAGCTTGTCAATGTAAATTTTATCCATCACATTCCCACCAATTTGCGTTTCATATAAATCATCTCTTTATTCAATGAGATGATGATGATCTTCGATGAGTTCATTCCTGTAGAATTCACAGCTAATTTGCGAAATCGTAATAGACCAAGGTAAATTTCCGTTTATACATTGAGATCTATTTAAAGATATTCTCGAATTCAGTTACTCAGTTTATTTATCTAACCTTCATCTTTCCATCTCACTTATAAACTAAGCTATTTCGATTTCGGCATTTCATTTATCCACCCATTTTTCTTCCGACATTTTTCTACACGTCCGAGAAATTCGTCTTTCCTCATTTTCGCCTGGACAAAAAGCCCTATGGGGCAAAAATATGACCTTGAAGCGGGCGAAGGAAATTGGAAATCGAGTCGAGTCCCGTAGTGCGAAGGGCTGAAAAACGTCCAGAACGCAGAAAACAGCACGCGGCGCCTGACACGAGAAAAACTGTAACTCAGCTGAGGGGTGGAAAATTAGAAAATGGAGATGGGTTTTTGCGAGGAAAATAATGCGAACGTTTATGAAATGGATAGTTCATATTTGGATATTGAATTTCGGTGAAAAAGAGTCTAGGTCAATAGTGAGATTTGGACGATAGTGAGAAATTTCCCTGTAACATTTGGTTTTTAATACAGAAACATCCTTGCAAACGACTGGAGATTTTAATTTTCTCTTATCTGTGAAAATTTTGTAATGTTCAGGACAATATCTTTTGACTTTCAGTTTCATAGAAAATCTCATTTGTATTGCTTCTTTTAAATTCCATTTATTCAAATCTTGAAGAATGTCTTTCTGGTCAAATTTTCTGAAGCATATCATTTTCTTCAGTTCAACTCTTCTATCCTGTTCAAATTCATCAGAGCTCCCTTGTCCATTCATTGGTCATCATTCGAATAATTCGAATCTTTCGGATTTGTCCTCTTTGTTAATCCCTTTCCGCCGTTGCCAAAGTCTTCGCCACTAAAATGATGAATGCAAAGTTAGAGTGAGTAGAGAGGTTCAAATAGTGTGAAAGGGGGATTTACTGCTATTCAAGTGCGTGTACTCTATCCGGAACGGACGCAGACCAGACGCGTTCGAAAATGGAAAGTGAAAAGATATTACTTGTTTTGAAGAGAGAATAAAGAAGTCGGAGAAAATGATTTTTTCTTTTTCCTTCTCATTTTGACTTACTCTTTCTTACTTTTCTAATCTTCATCCATCTAGCGGTTTCACGCGCTATTTCTTCCTACTCCAACTGAAGTGACCACTCTTTTTTCTTCATTCCTCTCAACATGGCTTACTATTTCTTACTTTTCTAATTTCTTTTTGCTAGCAGCTTTATGTACTATTTCCCCTTCCTTCTCCAAGGGTCATTCTTTTCGCTCCTTTTCTTTTCCCAATTTCTTTCTCTCCCCTTGACCGCTCTCTTTTTCTTTCCCCTTCTTTCTCTAACTCCTAAACTGCCCCTTTATTTCCATACGCTCTCTTTGCACACGTCCCCAAACGCAAACCTTATTTGGATGTCTGTCTGTCTGTCTTCTTTTTCCTCCACTCTTTCTCTAACCCTTTCCAATACTCTCTTCTCCCACACTATTTCCCACTGCACTTCAACCCGATGGCTAATCAACCCCAATGTGCCCAATGGCTAACGCCAAACTCTCTTTGTCTCTTTTCCTCCCTCCCAATTTTATATTCCATCTTGTCTGGTATGTCTTCTCTAACTCTATTGTTTTCCAATTATCTTTTCCTTACTTTTGATCCCGCTGTAAATATCTCGGCGCAATAATTGTGTTGGTCAGTTCGAGCAAGATTAATCGATCTCGAGAGTAAGAGATTTTTTGCTGATGAGTACAAATGGAGCTGACAGATTTATCTTTGAAGATGGTTGCCTGAAAATTGATTTTTCTGTTACGTTTCAAATTTTATGAAATTGGCTAGAAATTTTCAATATAATAATGATAGCGTAGAATCGCTTTATAACAAAAAATTGTTTTTTTTTCTCTCTTTTCTACAAGTTGAATCACCGTTGTTTATTCTTTCATTTCTACCAAATATGTCTCGATTTATTCGAAATATCTCATGTTGTTTATTAAATTAATTTTGCTATCGCTTCTAGTTTATTCTCAAAATTAGCATATTGATTGGAGCGGTCATTTCCGTCCTCCATTTTACCTTGGATTATCCAAATCTCTTTGTTGCTCCATACCTTTCCTCTCTCATTTGTGATTCCATTTTGCGTGGTTTTTCGCAATTCCTTTCCCCAAATGACCCTCCCCATCTGTCCTTTTTGCTAATGGCCGAAACCAACCGGATTTCGAGGTTCCATTCAGGTTGACTCTTTCCTTCGATTCCGACTCGTATAGCGTTTTTCATCTTCTATTTGCCATTTGGCTGAGATTTGAGAGATTCATTCAAAATGGACACGCGCAGATTTTGAATACGAAATTATTTATGAGAGATGTAGTAAAATGAGACTCTTAGAATGCACATAATTTTGTACTTTTAATCTGCAAAATAATGGAAAAATTGTGAAATATTATTTTATGGTATTTTTGATAAATCACGAAGCATATGAACTTTTATTTCATCCATAGGTTGATTAGACGACTTTTTCATTTTTAAAATTTCAAATAAGTTACAAAATTTCCTGAGACTATCTCATTCAATTTTTTCTTTAGTGGTATTAGCCTCTAGGCTCGAAAATATTTTAAAGATCAATGATTTTTCAAATTTATTTCTGATCATTCCCATTTATCTTCGCTCACTTTCGATTTACTTTTCCAGATACGTTTCAAATTTTATACTGAATTCTTCCACCAATCTCTTACAATGTAATAAATTATCAAAGAAATCAATAATTTTCCAAATCCATAATTGATCATTTTCATTTATCTCTAGCCTTTTAACGTTGCCTCGGTTTCTCTCTCTATGTGCCTTATTTTGTCCATTTGCTAGAGGCAGTTTGCACAGAGAATTAGCCCTTTGCCCGGTCTGCTTTCCCGTTTCCCATATTAGCCGCTGAGCCACAGAGCTGTTGAGTCAAAAGCAAAAAAAATGAAACAAATCGTATAAGCCAAGGTCAAAGATAACAAATCCCGAAAAATATGCAAATTTTTGAAATTTTAAAGTTTGAAAGAGCGGAGTGAGAATTTTTCTGATGTGTTTCACTGTTTTCAATATTTGAATAGGATAGTTTTGCCATGATTTTTGCGAATATGTTGCTTGATAGTTGAATCCGATAATCTTAAAAATTTCTGTTTCTAAATTTTCAATACTCGAGATATTTATTTGGTGAGGTGCTAATTGAATTTTATTGTTACCCTCACAAAAATTTCAAAACATTTCTCTCGTATGCTTCAAAATAACGAATGTCTCGAATGAAATATTCTTCGGCGATTTAAAATAATGCTTTCCCACAATTTATCTCGGACACATCCTGGTCAAAAATAAAAATCGCTAGTTTTACAACCAGATTAGGCGTTTCGCCACGGTTAATACCCGTAATTATCGACTTTTTTTGCGAAATGCTTTCGACCCCAGAATATCCTAGATCCGCCTCAATAGCGTCTATTTCTTGTCTTCTGCAAAAAAATATTTGAAAATATTGCAAAATTTTGCATATCCACATATTGACAATAATTTATTGTCCTTCAAATTTTACACCCTTAAGCATTAGATTAGATAATTAGTCGAAATAAGATTCCTTATCACCAATACAACACTATCAAATACCTTATCAGACATTATTTATTTGACCTCCAAATATTCTCCTAATTAAATCTACTTTTTTCTCTCATATATAAATGTAAAAAATGCGCGTAATGTTTTGACCATAAATTTCAGTCGTTTATTAGCGCGTGCGTGTGTCTATTGCAGAAGCATTTCATTGCAATTCTTCTTTCCATCCAGGCTTGTCCTCAGTCAGATTTCTGCCTTCTGCATTTTCTGCTTGCGCGCCTATCCATGCAGTATTCATTTTCTCATTCTCTCTTTCTCTCTCATTTCTCTTTTCCTCTTATTTCTTTTTCTTATTCAATTCATCTGGTTCTTACCCTTACCTTCACTCTTTCACTTTTCTTCTTTTCCTTCGTTATTCGCCTATTTTTATATTCCACTTTACTATAATCGTTTTTATTATGTTATATACATACAATGAATTGGAGACTCTATGAATATACACTTAGAAAGTATTGTTGTCAATTTCTTGGATTGGCTAAATGGGTGAATAAAGTGAAGTGAAGAAAGCGCCCAATTCACATGCGTCTAACTTTCACGCGCAAGCAAAGCAACTCATCTTGCTTTAGCAGAGGTACATAATATTATGATCATCTGGTCATGCTTTTACTAAATACTTTCACTAAACATTCTAGTTCTAGGATGGATAGTAATATTGGATATTATAGTTATCACCAAAGTTCATACATAATTAAATCTGAAATTTGTCCATTACTCTTCTGATTATCCGTTACGTATGCAATACATCACACTATCTCTTATGCAATAACCATTTGAAACTGAACATTTTTGCCGAATACGTTTCGTCTATTTTGGACGATAATATAATTTTGTGTTTAGTAATGCGATTTTGGCACTCATAGCAAATAATTTTCACCGAACTATCCAATTAAATCTGATGACGCAACCGATCTCCTTCTACATCTTCAATCCCAATCAATCCTTATCAATGTTTGTCAATCAATCGGCTAATTGCTTGTCAGTCCCGTTTATGCATCCAGATGTCTTTTTTCCCGCTCATCATTCGCTCGATATGTCAATGCGCTTTATGGATATCCTCCAAAGAAGATATTTTTTCTACTTTATCTTCTTCCAAGCAATATTTCACTTATCAAAACAACAGTGATGTTTATCAATTTTTATGCTTAGTTTTTTTTTTTTTTTTAATTTACAAATCTGTAATACTCTAATATTCTGAAAAGTCGAACATGATCCGAAGTTAGACAATACTCTATAAGCATTCCTTTGGCTATCGTTTACTTTCTAATCCCTTCGTGTTCCTAAATTAGCGTCGATGTTCGAATATCGACATCACCCTTTCGTGCATCTACTTTGAATCATCGTCAAGGCGAAATCAAAATCGGGGGGAGGAAAGTCGCGTTTATCCAACTGGTCACGATGCCGTTAGCCCGTTCCTTCCCCTTCCCTTTCAAACCCTTCCTCCGCAGCATTACATTGTTAGGCCCAAATGCGTCACTGATTCAAAGCGAAAAAGCCGGCCCCGATTAATTATCATTCCGTCATTAAATCATTAGACGAAGCATTGCAATTTCTACCGTCATTAAATTGCCGTATATTTGATAGGATGTAAAGTTGCATAAGATGCAAAATAATGATAGGCTTGATAGGTTTATTAAAGTTTGACAAACGACAAAACTTTATGGTAGGTAGTGGCGAAGATTTTATGTAAGCAGTTGCTGTACAAACACTTTGAAGTAGCATCACAGTTATATTCCTCTCATTATTTCGATTTATTTCAAACACACGTATCTTGTCATGGAATAGCGATTTCTGATAACTAATCTGCTTTCAAGAAACTTTTGCTTGCTATTATAATATAAGCATCAAACAAATCGTCTCCATATGATATCGTATGAAACTTTATCTTTATCGAAACTTACTTTTCAGTCGACAGCTATTTCTTCCCGACAAATTCACTTTATTAACCGGGGCATCATCTGAAACCACCATGATTCACACCTGTTACACGATCTCGTTTGTTCCTTATTTGTCTCAATCTCAAAACGACTTCGTACTGATAACTACGGCCGAAACGGCCCGTCAATGATTCACTCGTTCTTTCGAATAAATCGGTGTCCGAATCCTGTATTCGTTCTTTTTCGAATGTCACTTTCCTTTCTCTTCCTGTCGTCTTCCTACTTTCCCACTTCCATTCTCTTTCATCTTCCTCCCCCACCAACCACCTTTTAATTTCGCTTACGATCGCATTTCGACATGTTTGGGGTGAAGTGAACATGCAAAATGAAGAATTGGTCGGAATTGAATTGGAAGAGCGTAAAAGGAAGGGAAATTATGGGGAGCGACATTTGACATTCTGACCAGGAAAGCTAGCGACTGCATATCAGATTCGGGCGTGAAATATCTGAGACTGTTTTAATCTTCGTACTATTCATCACAAAATGGGATTCTATGGAGAGAAGCCACAGCACTCTCGATCCTGACGAAAGCCTCGTAAAGCGGGGATCATCCACCTGAAATCGAGCAATCAGCCGAGGACGTCGTTAAATTCACTTTTCCTGGGGATTTTATGACGATGTTCATTTATACGGTCGAGGAAGACGGGTTATAAAACTATCGACGTTCCCTTCCACTTATTGCTTATTGACTATCAGTCATCTGGACGCGTGCTGGTCCAACATCCATTAACTCCATTAACTGAGGCGCTGCAATCGATTAGGCCTATTTTTAGCATTAATACTCGAACCAATATAACAATTGGATTGCCATCTCGTTCCTGAAGTCACTCTTCAATTCTGGTGAAGCATATTCAATTTTCATCGCTATCATTAATCATCTTACCAAGAAGATCCACCAAGGTTGCAACTCTGCTCTGCATCAGTTTCAAGGAACTTGATCACCAACTACAAAAATTCTATTTCACTCTGTACTCTGTTCCGAAAATGTTCCTCTAATAACGAGAAAAAAAACGCTAATTGCTTCGGAAAATTTGTCAATCTCGATTTTCCGACCCATCTCTTTGAGATCGCTTTGGAGAATCGCCGATCCTCGCACCTGACTGAGTTGAATTTGCTGAATCTGCTCACACTCCTCCAGCTGCTGGCCTCGCATTATTTCCTCGTCCAGCCGGCTGCTGCAGCCTTTTTCGAGTGACCGACCGCACAAAGCCAGCTGCACCAAATTCCGCGTTCAAATTCCTTCCGAGAAATCCCAGGCGGCAATCTATCACACATTCATTCCTTATCACGTGGCCACAGAGATTCATTCACCTGCTAACTAACCTCGGCGTTTACTCGCAACTCGTTTATTTCCTCCTCCCGCCTTTCCTCTCGTTGCTACCGCGAACAGAGGCCCATATATCACCGGGCGATCTTCGAAGGGAGTGGTGGTAGTTGGCCTGGCCTGGACTGGGACAGATCGGATCATCGCATCGCATCGAGCGCAGATAGACCCGATCACCGCTCTGCGTGCCTCGTCGTGCCCCCAGCCTCCAAGCGGGTTTTTTTCTCCAACTTTAGCCGCGAAATTCACGCGGTCGACAGTTTTGAACTGCGATAATCCCTTTTCACTAGGGAGTAAATTCGCAACTGGATTATTCAAACGTCGCCTATCCCGTGCCAGTCAGATCTGTGGAGTAATTGCTCTGAAATTCGAGTACATCAGCCTCCAGCAAAAAGTGAAACAAATCTTTTTATCCGTTGGATCCACCGATTGCTGGGAATTCTATTGATCCACTACGGATCATCTCCCGTACCATCACACCAAATCGACTCTTGGACAGCTAAAATTAGCACTTTTCTGTCCTTCCCCATAGTCATACCATTCTGCTGCATTCCTCTTTCTACAGACCAAGAGAAATCGTCGATCGACTTGCATTTGCCTGCCAGCAGCAGTTTGGTGGAGAGGGCACAAAGAGACTCCCTGCGGCGAGCGCTGCTTGTTCCTTCGCGTCCCATTCTACGCAAGAATAACGATATCTGCAAATCTTCTCTACAAACCAAGCTGAAGTAGATATTATAAATCTTATCTGCATCCCTAATATTTCCTAGAGATGTCATACGAAACACTCAGGTTGGTGATTTATTCCCTTATCGGGAATTTATTGTTATTTTATTTCAAACTTGCGTCGCAATATCGTATCATCATTTTTCCCCTTACATGAACAATATGTTAAAACTTATATTAGCCATTTTCTTTCTTCAATCTTTTATCATTGAATACTTCAAAATTTCTTTCTGCATTGGAAGCTCTTGTTCGTTGAGAGATTGTTTCAAGCGTTGCTAAATTTTCATGAGCCATTTTCTGAAACCTAAACTAAATTTTATAGGACTTTCAAACCAACTCGAATTATTAGAAGAAATTTGTTGCTTTCTGAAAATTACACGATTAAAGTCGACGAAGAATCGTTTCATTCATTTCCCAATTTTCACAAACCGTTTCCTGAAACATACACCAAACGTTCGTTTATTTCCGTAAATGCTAGATCCTGTTTATTCAATTCTCAAATCGATTCAAAAATAGTTTCAACAAAACTCCGATTCACTGTGGGGCTGCTGCTCGTGAGCGCGCGCAGACTGTATACAAAGCGAATCCGAACGTGAATAAGTTTATTCATGTTTATGTTCTGTTGAAGCACGCATTTGCTTTTTCTAAACCATCATAAATTTTCGTAAATTCTAAAAGCCTTACATTAGAATGGAAATTTGTACAACTTTTCATATCATGATCAAGTTTTATCTTGATTATTTTGTATTTTTTTTACAAAATTTCATTCATTTTCATAAAAATTAAATATGCAAAAAAATGAAAAATCTCCATATCACTATTTTCCATCCGTATTCCTTCAATTTTTCGCATTCAATGACCCCTACCATCAGTTAAAGCATAGCATTCCTCTGCGCCGTTTAACTTTCTTCCCATTTTTCCCGACTTTTCCGCGCTTTTCCCATTTTATTTCATTTTCATCTCCTTTTTCTTATTTCATGATTCCGATATTTTCAAACTTCGTCGCAACTGGTTTCTTCACCGCTATGAAAGTTTGTCATTTTAAGGAATACGCGCTCTTTCTAGAAATATCAAATTTTAGCTAGCGTAGTGACCTAATTTTACGCAAATAGTATTGGCATTTTTAATCGCTTCACATAGGTTTCTTCATCTTTGATACCGAAAATGTTTCTAATTGAAGAAGTTACTCACGTCGATTTATTTATTATGCGCGTATTGCCGTCTTTAAAATTAATGAAATCTGGCACCACCGTAGCAAAATTTCTTAGCGTTTCAAAATCATCTATCATCAACCTTAACCTAGCCCCTAAAATCGAAATCTTCACTTGATTAGTTTACATTTGTTCAGTCGTTTTCCAGTATCTTTGCATTTTGATAGGTAATTCTTCCGCTTCAACACGATTTCAGAATTTTATCGTTTTTATCATCGACAAACACCGGTTCGTCCTCTCGAATATTCAACTTTTTCATGCTTTTCTATGCCTCTTTCATGATTCCACAAGTTATTTTTTGCTGAAGGTTGTCTTTTGAATACCGAACAACTGAAATGCACTGTTCCAAAACAGTTCCTTATCACATGCTAAAAGATAGGAATCGAAAACAGGCTGACATAATTTAAGATCTTTTGAAATACACCGTCATTTGATACAAAACTGCGACCGACCTCTAACGACAACACTCATTTACTAGGCCGTCGTTACTCTCATTTAACGTTTAGGACTATCATTCGATCGAGGTTGGAGTTGGACTTTGTTGACTTTTCACCAGGCAAATGACTTTGGGCGTCTCATTTCTAAAGCTATGCTTCAAAACTTTCTTTGATAAGTTCAAACTTTCTCGTTTAGTAGTCGCTTATCCATCCCTCTCATTACTTGACCAACAATTTCCCTAGTCAAATTTTCGCATACCATTTTCATGTCATTTTCTGTCATTTCGTTGCTCTACCCCTTTTTCTATGTACCGGTTTTGTCCGGTGTCGATTTCGTTTTCCCTTCTTTAGTGCGGTGTTCGCTCGGTCTATTTCTGTCATCAGACACGGGTCTGCCCCCTCGTCTCTATTACCGCTCATTCCCCCTGCCCTGCGCCTCTCCTCGTTTCCCTCATCGGTGGCGGCCCGTTTGACCCCCTCCCAACTGGTTGATTTACTCGTGCTGCGTCCAGCGCGCGCGTTTTGAAGGTTAGAATCAGCGAAATGAGCGAATTCTTTTAATTTTTAATGACACCAATGGGAAAATTCTCTTTCGTTTTGATTTGCCATGTAGACTCGGAGACATTTAGTGACATTCGGTTGAATTTTGGAATGCCCAGTGGTAGTATGTGGGACAATAATTTGATTCAATTTCATGGTTAAATATTTTCATGCAATATCCGAAAATGGCACACTAACGATAGTGAGATTTTAAAATTTCTTTACACTTTCCGTTCTTTGTTCTAAACATGTACAACTTTAAATTCTAGTATATTTCCGAGTAAGGAAACTCATGCATTTCTAACCGTTGCGTGCCTAAATAGAGTGGTGAAAAACCATCTCGTTCCCCCTCAAAATGACCTCTTCAAACCAGTAGCGTTGTTTCTTTTTGCGAAAAAAGTAGTACTCGTTTTGACTTTCACTTATCCAACTGAGCTATTGAACCTAATCCGTAAAACTGCAAAGTGCTGTTGAATTACTCACCTGATTCTCTGACCACTAGGGAGTTTTTTTGGTTTGACCAGAGTAACAAGATGTTTTACGTTCAAAACTATCATTTTCTCATTTCTAATTTGCCGTTGTCTCGAAAACATCATTATGAAAAAATTTCATTTGTTTTTGAATTAAATTGAAGCTTACGCCAGATGCCATTTCAATCATGTTATTTTGACTTCTATAGTTCTTCTTAATTTATTTTTACCACTTATATGTTTCAATCTTGAACAAATCAGCGAATATGTCTTCAAATTTGCTCCGTCTAGCCAAATACGCCATCAATTTCTAACTTTCATTTTGAAATATTGTTGCATTTTTCATTGTTTTATCTTGTACTCCTTCATCTTCTACCACTCATCAGTCATCTTACTGTGCTCATTACGTTTTCAATGCCAAAGAATGCATTTCAAGGTCTTGACTTCGAACTTTTTCACTCATTGTCTTCAAAGAATGAACATTCCATCTTGTGTTGTCTTGTAACCCATACATCTACAAACTTCCATTCCACTGTTGCTCATTTCAATCTTGTGCCATCATACATTTTCAAGGTCTTTCTTCAATAACGCTCTTCCCATCGTTAATTATCGCGTAGTTAGTTGCACAATTCTCGTCGTATTGTCTCATACCTGTCATCTTATACTCGTCATCATCGCAACTCAAAAGAATTATTCTACACGTGATTGTTCCTCATTCCTTCCTCATACCAATAATGTTTTCAAAGTCTTCCTCTTTCACAAACCTTGGTTTTCAGCCATTATCACATGGCTGCTAGTTTTCCTCGTGTATTGTCTTGTAACCTTTCATCTTCCTGCCAAGAATGTCATCAGCACCCTCAAATTGGCTTACTCAGCTCATTCGGTCTCTCTCCATCTCGTCTTTCGTCTCTCAGCCCACCTCCTAATTGATTTGAATTGCTTTTCCAAACGCGATAATTTGAGCAGGGAATTAGAGAAGTTGAAAATAGCCTGGAGAAGAGAAGTCGGAGTGAAATGAGGTATAGTGCAGTATATAGAACAAACGTGTGCATTGTACATATTACTTCTTCACTTTTTCAACGAGTATTATTGATTCGGAATAACGATTTTTTATGTTTCAAAAATTTGAAAAATATCTTTTGAAATTTTGATTTGATATTTGATATTAGCCAAAATCTATCGTTTACTGCATTAAAAACTCAAATTTACGCCTTGATCATGCATAGTTAAGATAAGGTTAAAAATTCGCCTATGAAATAATTTACATCCTTCTCTATTGCTTTAATTTACTCGCTTCAAAATCTTGACTATCGTTGTTATCGAAATAAGTTTACAAATTCACATGGATATTTATCTTCAATCCAATACAAGTGATCATCTTTTGTTCCATTGATTTACGATTATCCTTACGGAAAATCGCTAATGTCAAGTGGCGAAATCTGCGCGTTTCCTTATGAAAATGTACTATTGGGAAAAACTGTTGTCATTGATTTTCGTGCAGCAATTTCAGCAGATCTTTCAGTCCTTGAATCGCTGCTTGCGTGAATTTCCATACAAAGCACTTGACTTCGGACTGCTGCGAATTTCTCACAGTGGTTTTTGTTTGGCGCATCCCCCGATTTTCCGACCCACGATGATTGTGTTCCATTTCATTTATTCATTTCTCCATTCTTCCCAGAAACAAAACACATTTCCCCCATTTCGCTTTGAACATGCCTTTGTCGGACATAACTTCAACTTTCATTTTACTACCACTCACTTTTTATTCTTGAATTGCCACGCCAATTACTGAATCTGACATAAATCAATCGTTAGCTTCTACTGGTCATGAAAACTTTTCAAAGTAAAGTTGAATAATCTTCCTAACCTTCTTATTGGAGATTAATTTGCAACGTCATTTTATTATTTCCATTTTTCCGAACCTACCACAAACCAATCACAGCTTCGCCGCTTGATCATGGAAATTTTTACAAAGTAAAAGTATAGTTTACTCATGCCTTACTCATCTTCCTTTGTTGAAATGCATATCAAAAGCATATTGAAAATATCATTCTTCCACATGGTAGCACTCCTACATATCATGAAAACATTCATATCATTCCTGTGCGTGTGGCAATAACTATATGACGGAGGACGGAGGGAATTTCATTAAATGATGGAGGGCTTAACTAGGGGGCACTCTATCAGTTTTTTGCAATACCCTCCCTCATATAGTAGCTGCTTTCCCATGCCAATATTGCTATTCCTTCTTGCATGTTGGCACTCTTTCGGAATCTCGCTCTTTCAATGTTTTCTACGGTTTCTTTGATAGTTCATCAATTTCTTCCCTAATAAGGGGTGATGTCAGAGTAACAAAATTTCGCACTGCAATACCATTTAGAAATTGTGCACTGAACTGTATTGCAAGCAAATTCTTCACACTACCCTCTGTCAACATCCTTGTTTCTCTTCGGAATTTTCGATTCTAGTTAGTGTGAGCTTTCGCATAATTATTAATTACTGTGTCATCGATAAAATATTCTTATCATATTGTGTCGTCGATAAATTTACTGATGATTTTGGTTTAAGCGTTGGCGCGTTCGGGTTCGGTGTCGGTTGGCGCGTTGGAGGCAAGTCAGGCAAATCTGGGACTGGCAGAGTCGGAGTTGACAGAGTCGGCAGAGGAGGCGGAGACGCAGAGCGAATGGGTCTCATGCAGCAGCCCCAGCAGGAGGCCAGAATCACAAATCGAGCCAAGAAAAAATTCAAACCTAGGTACGTATTTTAATTCTAGAAAAAACATACATATTTGAAATAGTGATATGCGTATAAATCAATTTGGCCATGTAATAGCATTTTCTTGCATCATAAACTCCAACCTATGTATAATCCTAATTTAAGTTAATTATGTAAAAGTAGCAGCATTTTGGATCGAAAGAACAAATACAACATTCATTTCACAATCTAGTGACATTTTTTGGCATCAAGAAAAAAATCAACACATGGTACAATTATAATCGTAGCTAAAGTGTCGAAAAAATACGTGAAGGAATTGTGAAAATCAATTTCCAACCTGAAGATCAACCAATTTCAACTTTCCAGGCAAGAGATCTCGACGTGTCTCAAATACACCGTCTTCTCGTTTAACTTTATCGTTTTTGTAAGTATTTTTTTCTTTCAATGATTGTTTTATTATGAAAAATTTTGAAACTTACATCAAATATTCATGAATTGATAAAAAATATTTTTGAAAATGGGAACGCTATTATCGAAACTATTTATTATTCATAATCCTTAAGTATTGAATATTTTGAATCTTATCTAAAATTATATTGATTTCCAAATTTTCAGCTAATTGGTGTAGCGATTCTCGCCCTGGGCGTCTATTTATTCGTGAAAGATTTCCGCGAAGTCAAACTCGTCGACGTCATCCTCAATCCTGCCATTTTCTTATCTGTTTTAGGCGAGTTTCCAGGAAAAATCGAAAATTTCCTTCTTTGTAAATAATTTTCAAAACCAGTTTCATTAGACACAAATTTCGTTCGAAGGTCGATTCTAAACTTCGACAATTGCGAAATTATTCTGAATAGCGCGTTCGAGGTTTAGAAACTGACTTTTGAGTTGTCTGAGAGAATAATTATTGTATTCTGAAAATTTTGAAACGAATGACCAATTTGAAGGGAATAATGATATCTCACCTACGATGCTCAAGTCTGGTATCGTTGATTGGAGAGAAAGTCGATATTCATGTAGCGATTAGAAGTCGAATTTGGGGAGCGAAATAGTGAGTCGTGTAGAAGGGAAGCGAGACGAATAGCGTGCAGTTTTTGAATATCGACGTGTTCTCTCCAATTAATGATAACCTAACACGTTTCTAAAATTATATCCAGTCAATTTTTGGAAATTTTAAAATCAGACAGAAACTAGTCCAGACTCAAAACTGATTTAATTTTAGTCGACTGCAATTTCTCTAAAACATTAGATTTTCAGGAATCACAATATGTATAATTTCGATGCTCGGCTCTTTAGGAGCGTTGCGGGACAATATTTTCTTATTGAAATCTGTAAGTTAAAACTAAATTCATAAAATTAAGGAAAAAAACGATATTTAGTTCGCCCTATGTGTATTCCTGTGTTATATTCTAGTCGTCGTAGCCACATTTCTATTATTTATTCTCTTTTACGCGGATACGAGTGAAGGTGAATGTTTCGGCGACCTGGAAGCGTAGTTGCAACTGTTGCATCGCTTCATACAAAATAGTATAGACAAAGATTCTTTGCTCTGCCAAACTCAGGATCCTATTTCATCCGTAACGATGCTACGATGCAACTACTGATCCAAATTTCCGAACTTTTCTAATTTAGAATTAGTATAACTTGAGATTTTCTATAGAAATTACAGGTATCTCTGCGTATTCGCTGCTCATCTATGCGATCAAAAACTACCACACAAATCGAAACCTCGCCGACATAGTCGATTCGATGCAGGAAAATGTAGGTTTCAGAAAATAATCGATCTCAGAACTGTTATTAAGCAAACATTAGTGTGTTGATTCAGATTTTTAGTTTAAAACTTTTACAGCATAAATTCAAAGTACATGATCATTTTAATTCTTACCGAACTAAATTGTGATACAATCTGGAACATATTTTTCCAACGGTAAAGAAATTATTCGTAAATAATGATTTTCAGCTGCAATGTTGTGGAGTCTCGTCAGCTCGCGACTGGAATCTCAGCTACACGTTCAATTGCACGGCGACGAATCCGCAGCCGGAGAAGTGCGGAGTGCCCTACTCCTGCTGCAAGAAGAGCGTCATTTCTGAGGCGGTAATAACCATTTTTGAAATGTTTATTGATTTGTTTTCCTGTTAACGTCCTCTTCAAATTCCCATTAAAGTAAATTTGTATTCGAAATCTTCTGTTGCATAGTTCAGAAAATTTTGATATTCTCAAACTTATTTTATATCGGCAGGAATTGTCGAAGGAAAATCATTGATAATCATCATCAAGTAATCACGAAATAATCTGCAACCTATTTCAGGCTGGCTCCTCGAATCCTCTTCTGCCAGCAATGAGATCGTTAGAGTGTTGGCAAGGAGCTCTGACGAAGCGACCGGAAGATTTGGAGAGGGACGTCTACACGAGAGGATGTCTGCAGCCACTCAAGTCCGTCTTCGAGTCGCACGCAGTCCACATCGGGGCTGCAGTCGCGCTGATCATCGTTCCTGTGGTAAGTAGCATTTTCATTTGTATACCAATGGAATATATTTCAAAAGAATACTGCCTTGACACTGTTGAATTATTGTTTTTGATAGCTCTTTATCAATGCTTATAAAGTTAATCAATCTTCTTAACAATTTCCTAAGTTCAACAACTTCCTTTACTGTATCACACTCAAATTTATTCACTCAAAAACTCGTAAAAAATAACACGTTTCGATAAAACTGACTGTGGTTGAATTGTTTTGCAAATTGCAATCCTATTGCTACTCTAATCCTTACGTCTTCCCGTTCCTACTAAATAAGTAACTTTTAAATTAGTCGAATTTTAAATGATTCCTAAATATTCAGTGCCTCTCTGTGTGTCTGACGAACATTCTCGCGAAACAGATCGATCATCAGCACTATCTATTGGAGCGAGAAGCCAGACGGAATGAGAGAAGGCAGAAGAAGGAACGACATCAGCGGAAGCGGGACAGAAGCGATATGAGGGCCGCCGAAGAAGGACAGGCGACAAATCCGATCATCAAACCTCCTCCGGCACAAGCTCAAGTATGAAAATTCGCTCATATCGAAATCAAAAGTACACATATATTTATGCAAGGTCGTAGAAATGTGCAATTCTCAAAAATGTTTCTATCGATTTTTGCGCCTTCAAATAATCCAACACCCAAATATTGATACGACGAAGCTATGCTCTTGTTCAACAACTATCTCAATGATCCCTACTTGAAATCTGTATATACCTGGTCTATGCAAAATATAGAGATGCATTATCATATCGCACAGGACTCTCATCATGCTAATCTCAGTTTTATTCTGGCTTATATTTATTTTGGATCTCAAACTATCAAAATCCCGCTGAAATGGCTAAAGTCCCTGCAAAATTTGTATTCCGGCGAAAATCGTCATGTTTTGGGATAAAGCAGTCCCTTCATCACATGAAACTGCGATCCGATTATTCTCCGTGCAAATGTTGAATATGGACAAGGGATTCGGAGTATCAGCCTTATCAGCGATTATCGGTATTTATCGGTGAAATCGATGATTATCGCTAAATCCAGGATGAAAAAGACGCGAGTTAGGCCGACGATATTAGGACACTAGGAATGCGCACATAAAGCTGCACCCAGGCTTATTGGAAAATGCTAGAGAATACCAGACATTCGTACTTTAGTCATGTCCCGAAAAATTTCGTAATATTAAACTTCTGAAAATAATTGGAAACGAATACCATATTTTTAACGCAGACTTCATGATTATCGCCAGAAGAAGATTTTGTGGGCTAATCAGTCAAAATTGGGATTTCGACTTGCGCAAAAGCTGATTTAGAGGGTGAATGCAAAAATAACCTGTAGAAAGTGATGCATTTGAAAAACCTAATGCTGTGATATTTTAGTGGCCTAAGCCTCCACCCCCAGATATCCCCGTGCCTCCACTGCCGAACGCTCAGGTATCATACTCATGAAAAACTAACCCATGAATTGCATTGTCACTGATTCTCAACAATTTCGAAATTTACCTAAAAATCGACTACTTACAAGATATTTTGGAAAGCAGCTTGACTCGCAATTTCTAACTTAGCGAGGCAGTGAATAATATAAAGTCGCTAAAATCACTACGAATATGACTTACAGAAAGCACAACCAGTTCCCGGCAAAGTACGAACGCAAAGTGCATCTCCGACACGGGTACTGCCGAGGCAGTCATCGACCGAATCCGCTCCGAAGCAACGAAGAAAACGATCCGCCGGACCACCTCCTCTGGTGCCGGTGCAAACTCATCCGAACCCCCCTCGACCTACTCACCCACCCGTCTCCTCTCCACAGCAAATGGTTGGATCCGCCCATGCAAGGACCCAACAATGGGTTCTTCAACAGTCAGATCTGGTCCAGAAACAGCAGCAACAACAGCAACAAATGCAACAGCAGAACAAGACAAATCAAGCACATGATAAACAGCAACAAAGCTCAAAACCTGATACCGCCAATAAGAAGGAGAAGTCGTGATATTTTTTTAGAAATCTGAGCAACTTTTCAACGTATTTTTTTTGGAATGTTTACAATTTTGCCTTCAAACAAAATGAAATTTTCTATTTTTTGAAAACTTTATTAAATGTTTTTAATTTTTGAAGATCTAAAATGCCTAATTGAAAGATTGCTCGTTTTCGAAAAAAAAAGCCGTTCATTTCTGATCATTTCAACTTGTACGTTCTAGAAATATTCAATTGCGTATGACTTTCCAATTTTCTAGACACATGTGTTCCGGTTTGTTCTTTGTGTTTCTTTTCAGAATCTTTATATTCAGCAAAGTAATGACGTGTCCCCTACAATTTCGTGTCCAAGTGGTCAAGTGGTATGTCTCCCCGCCCAAGGGGGGTCATTCGCCCGTTCAATTCACTTATTTTCCATTTTTGCAAAAATATCAATGAATGTGATCTTTACAATTTTATTATTCATAGAAAATTTTTACTAAAGCGCAATTTGATCTTGGTGCTCTGAAGGAATAACTTCAATCCCATCAGAATTTGAAATAAAAAGGCGCTTATCATATGGAATCGTAAAAGTAAGACGGAATTAATCTTTTCAAGTATTAAATTCTTAATAAATTTCGAAAAAAAATAAAGTTCAGCGAGATCACATGCATTGTAAAATGTTGCACTTTGTCATATATCATGTCAAAACAATGACGTTACGAAATAGCTCCTGAAATACTCTAGATATTTCCAGAAAAATTTGGAGGCATTTTTGGATAATTTAGTATTTTAAAGAAGTTACGAAACAGTTGAATTTTGATGAAATTTTTCTTATGATATCTGACAAAGTTAAACTTATATATTTAGGTGCTCTGTTTCATTTGCAATTTTCTTTCATATTACCTTATTTTGGTTGTCGAATGGTTGTTACGACTCAAGTCTATTCATCCTCAGCTCACAGTTCGAATTTCAATTCATTTCGTTGAAATGTACTTATTTATGAGTACTTTCTTCCCATATTTAGCAAAAAGTGATGAATGACTTTTTATACGGAGTGAAGCGTTTTTTCAACAAATTCTAAAAAGTGGCTGCTTCCTTATCGTTGTTAGAGAAACGTCTCGCTCCTGTATAAAACGTTCTATACCCGCAACAAGTACTCGAACCTGGGAAGAAAGTACTCGTAGATCTTACTTTTCTTTTAATGCGTAGATTACCTCGAAATAACATTTCAATATAAGTCTATCAAAGCATATAATTGTTTCAAAGTAATTTCTGAAACGGTCTTCAGAAAATCTGAAACATTTTCGATTTTTCTAAATCTGACTGCCACCAAAACCACGTATCAAATCTGAACTATGATCATGATCAAATATCGAATTTTAGCAATCATATTGAATTTCTTGAATTGTTTCGAATCGACAGGAATATTTTTGTTGATTCGAGTTTTTTTTTAATTTGAAAGTTTGGATTGGTTAATTTGTTTATAAGAGCAGCTTTTCTGAAGGTATCAAATACTCATCTACCAATCGAATCTTCCAAATCCCTGTTACATATTTGTGTTTGGTAATTCCCCGAAACTTGCCATATTTCAATTGACTTTCTGCCGTCACCGACACTCAAAATGTTGCATATTCGAATTGACATTTCATGTGTTTTCCATCGAACTATTTGCAATGTATAAAATGAAAATAAATAAATGATTGAAATTAAAACAATGTTTATAAATTAATGAAAACCGAAAACAATATCAATAACTTCATTTCCAGTGGGGGAATCGTTATTGAAATACGTAAATGTACGATTTTTATAGAATTTAAAAAAAAAATTACAATAATCATAATCATAGTTTGAGGGAAGGTCAATATTTTTGGGTGGTTCGGAAATGATATAGCTTTTTTAAAAAAAAAAAAGTTTTCTTTTCTATTAAATTATCCAAGTTCAGATTCCCAAAAATTACACTTTCAAACTATAATATTGTTGATCTACTCAAAATTTCATTATATTTAAAAGAAAAACGCAAATTTTAGTTTTATCAGATAGATTATCAAAACCTAAACAGGCAAAAAGTCATATTATCTCCAAACTACAATAATTTTGAAACATAATAGAATCACGACTTTGTGTATTTGAGGCAAGTTTTGTGGTGAATGGCGTCCGATCGAAATTGTATAGTGACGGAATGCTGCTTGAAATTGTCGGGAAGGAAAGCGCTCCTTCGAGTGTTTGAATGGATGAGTGAATTCGGGAAGTTGACGACATCGGGAATACAGCGCTACAGACACATTTGGCTGGGTTGACATCCATCTGAAATTTTAAAATAACTACGATTAAATAGAATTTTTAAGTTCAAATCCGAATGTGATATAGTAATGCTATATCAAAAATTTTGGGGAATTTAATACATTTTGAAATCTATTTTATCGTTAATTTCTTCCTATAGAAGTGTCTAAAAATGAAATAGGACGAAAAATTAATCCATAATTCATTTTTTGCAATATAAGCCTTCAATTGAAGCGTCATCGAGGGGGATTTTACAAAAACGCAGCGCTTACAATTGAAGTTCCATTAAGTGTGAATGTCAGGAGGGATCAAAGTCTTAACAAAGGGAGTCGGAACAGGGTCCTTCGATCGGGCCGATTTTCACAAATTTTGTTCAGTTTTTCACGCTGATTCTCATAGTGTGGTTTGTTTCTCGAAAACCGACTACTGTAACAGATTACGGTAGCTTAAAGTTTTGACATACCCGACTTCGGAAAAAAAAATCATAGCTTCTTGTATGCACATTCTAGAATAAGTTCTGGAACAAAAGTTAATCAACTTGAAGAGCTTTACAAGATTCTATGAAAAATTTCAACACTAACTCACGCTACTCGTGCAGATGCAGTGCGGGCCGAAAAGTGCGCATTTCTGCAGAAATTGGTATTCAAAAAATTCTTGTTTTATTGTCTGATAATCTATGGACTAAATGCTGTCGAATAAAAAAAGAATTAGCGAATTTGGTTCAAACACGTAAAAGTTGGAAATTTGTGAAAGTTTCCTTCTATGAAAATTATCCTAATTTTACGCATTCGGCGAATTTTATCACCCCTTGTCCGACTTTTTTAATAGAAAACATGATTTTGCTCAGAACTCAATTCTCTTTCAAATAAGCTAATTTCCAGCAACTTTATCTTCCTATTGATAGGGTCAAAATCGCGAAAAACTGCGGCGAGGTAGAGTCACATTTTTAATATGCTAATTTTCCCGCCAAATTATCGATTTTCAAACAAAAAAACGGTTATCACCATGAGAATCAGCGCGAAAAACTGAACAAAATTTGTGAAAATAAGCCAAATCGACGGGCCCTCTGGAAAAAATCCCTTTACTAGGAATTTGGTTTTTGCTGAAATTCATTCTTAAAGTGAAAATAAGGCTATTGTATTCTCTTGAAATTTCAAATAACCTAATCTCCAAATGTATTTTTTATTCCTCAACTGGATTAAATTGGAATGATCTTTTGAGCCGATAACGAGATACAAAACACTTACCTGAACTACAACATAATTCCTTGGCTAGACATATCCCTGGTCGGTGGTCATTCTGAAAATTAAATATTTTGAAAAAAAAAAAAATTAAATAATATAATTTTTTTTTTGCATTTCATAAAATTTTATCACATCAAAAATGACTAACTTATTAAAACAGGAAAAGATAACTTCTATTCAACAAATTACTATTTCGGATGTATCCAATTTATCAATTGGAAATAAAATTGCAACTTACTTTACAATACCTCGAAGGGCAAATGGAATAATCTGTACACCGATAATCCCGAAAACATTCGTTTGACGTACAGCACAAATTCATCTCCGCACATATGCCTTTAAATAGGGGACCTGAAAATTTAGATTAGTTTTTTTTAAATGAAAATTGTTATGCTTCAAGGTAAAAAGTGCCCGATTTATCTTTTTCAATTCAATTTCTCGTGGATATTTCGTGGCCAAATAAATTATTGAATTTAAAAATAAATCTCGACTTTGTAGTTATGAGTAAGTAGTTTTCATTTACGTTTCAAATTTTCCGTTACTGCTACAAAATTTTTACTAACCGATCTGCTAGCTTGGTGAATTTGCTTTAATTTGACAGTATTATCGACACAAAGTTTTCCAAATATCATCCCCATTTGCCAGGTGCAAATGACAGATATTCCGCACTTTTCTATTTGGCATTCTCAAAAACTTTATATCTAGTTTCGAGAGATAAATCGTCTCATCTAGGTGACAAATTAATGGAGCGTTTCCTCGCGACAAGATCGAATCCTATATTGAATTTGCCAAAAATTGAGGAGCCTCATAAAATTATGACGAAGATTTCAAAATTATCAAATTTTTAACGTAAACGCTTCCAATAATAGCAAAAATTCCAAGTAAATGACGTGGTATTTGGAACTTCCCGGGCAAATTCTTAAGAAAATTCCGAGTTCCAGAGTCCTCTCCAAATTTCTCATTCGACCTTTCTCCATAAAAAGCGCATAATGACCCGAAAATGCGCGAAAAATAGGCGTATTGTCGATATCTGGGCGATTCGAAATGGGACCATTGAATGCATTCCTAATCAGGGAATGCTCGCGCATTTCATCCTGTTCTTTAGCGGCACGAAATCTTTTTCTCTTCCCATTTTTCAACGCTATTTCTTCAATTTTGCTAGAAATAGCAGAAAGAAAAGGGAGATGAAAAGATTTTCATGTCGTTAACGGATGGGAAAGTTTGTGGTGCAGTTCGGGGCGGCTCCGTCAAAACCAATAAAGACTGGCTTATGATGAAAAATGCAAAATAAAAAAAAGTCTGGGCGCAAGAAGACTAAAAATGTAAAATGTCTAGATGATGACCAAGATCGGTGAGATACCATAAGATGGATGGGGAATGATGTGATGGAGAGATATCTCTGGTAGTTCTCCAATAAAAGAGTTTGGGTGGAATTTTTGGATACAAAGATGTGGAAAGTTTTAGATAACGTTACAAATCTACCGATATTATTTTGAAATAATTCTATGATGTCAATCCTCAATCGCTCATCCACTCACAGTCAGTCATGTTCATTGACAGAAGCAAGCCACGCCTTCTTTCCTTACAAAATATGTGTACCACGAAAAAATATTCCGGACAGCATGGCATCCTTTTCCCTTGAGGGGGAGTCTCTCTCGCCTGTATTGAAGCATGGGAGCGTAATAATATATTTTTTACTGCGCGAAAAAAGAGGAAAGCCAAAAAATGGCGGTTAAAAGGCGTATAACATCGGAATACGGTAGTTCGAAAACAGTATGGCGCAGACTCGCTCCGCCCTCATGCATTGAAATCTGCAAAAGTTTCGCAAGCAAAAGCTCTTCGTTAATAAATACAACGGAATGGGATCCAATATTTGATGAGTCTGACATTTTGAATGGGCAAAAAGTTGAAACTTACAACAATAAAATATTTATCTTCAAAATAATCATTTTCCGGGTATTCTATGACATTTATGATGAGTTTTCACAGCGTGGGGGCTTTGATTTTATCATTAGTGCAGTTTCAGGCTAGCAAATTACTCTCAATTCAGAAATTGCAACACGCATTCTAGAATCCATTTTTCAACCTAGAAAAATCACAAATTTGATTAATGAGAAATAAATTCAGGTATACATATATATATATATACTGCTCTATTGCGCGCATCAACATTTCTCATAATTTGACACAAATTTTCTAATTAAATTGAAATTGCATTTTAGATACGTCACAAAATTTCATTTAATTCTCTTATGAATTCCAATTTTTTGCTATTGTTTTGAAAATTTGCTAAAATAAATTCAACAGATGTCATCATTTTGCATGTTCATCAATAAATAGTATATGTTTCAAGAAATTTCGACTCAAAATAAGCTTGAACATAAAATAACTGCCATAAAAAGGTAAACAAAATTTCCAACGAACAAAAAAAGAAACTTACCACAACTCGCACATTGTAGCGCTCGGCCGTACCGCCTATAGGGACAAGAGTTGAGAAAGCACGAGGAGGACAGTGTAAATACCATGCACATTAGAATAAATTGTCTCAGAATCGGAGCGAGTTTGGCGTAACGCAACTCCCAGCGGGGGAGCATTTTAGAATGAGAATTCCCCCTTAGCTCACAAGCTCATCAAAGGGGTGCACGAAATAGAATATGAAAATATGAGAGGCACAAAGAAACGATAAGCACGAATAAGGCCGGGATAAAGCCTTAGCCCCTCCCATCGGAAAGGATATTATCTAATGAAAAAGAAATATGCATAAATAATACTACTGTAATGGAAGCATATTCGATAAAGAAAGTTTATATTCGAAGAGGTTTTCGATAAGATATCCCTTATCATTATGCTATGAGTTATGAAAATTGGATATCTAAGATAGCTTTGAGCTTGTAGCCTTCGACATAGGATGAGAGATTTATAAAATTTCGATGCAAATACTCACGTTGAACCATGATTATCCAGACTTAAACCAAGCTTTCGATATTTGATAAGAGGATTTTTCTCCAAATTTGAGGGGAAATCTTATTCTAGCCCAACTATCAATTTCGAACTCGTCACTCCGAAGAAAATCTTGCCTACTATTTTGGGACAAAACCGTGATAATATTTTTATGCCGTATTCTCCACATGTGAAGATTAAAATGATGGAATGCGTTCGCTTTTATTTTGACAATATAAAATAAAATCTGTTGGATATTTATTTTCAAATAAAGAATGTTATTATTAGAACTGGAAAAATAAAAAATAAAAATAAACTTATTGTATTCATACCTTGTCAAGGCGAAAATGGCAACTTGGAAACCACAAGCCCTCAAGTCATGCGAGTAGTATGGGAAAAGAAACTCTCCTTCCAATACCCTCCCTAACCATACACTATTTCACAACGACTTGAGGGCTTAGGTTTCCAAATAGCCAGTAAAGATGTGAGGCAGAAAGATACTGTGGAGCGAACTATTGACGCAAAAACGATCAAAATATGTACCAGAAAATTTCAAATAGTCTCGGAAAATAAAATAGGACGTTATTCGGGAGTTAGATTTGCTTAGAAAATGGATAAACCTAGATTTGGACAGAAGACTTGACTCCACTTGATATTGGGAATATTCTTGACGGTATGCATTCGACAGACTGGCTGGATAGATGCGGCTCCCTAAAATTCCAATGATAATGTTTTTTATAGCGAACAAAGAGCAGCTTGATTAATTGATGAGTGATCCTTTAAATTTATGAGGCTTTATGAAACGTATCAAGTTTAAATAAATTTACTTTGACAATCCTCTTCACCAATTCCGAAGAGTCCTTCTGAATGAACAACGTAACGAAAATGTTGGGCATCATGTGGGCAGCTTGCGCCAGAAGACATCTGAATGCACACCAACATCATAATCAAGAATCGATTCGGAAGGTTAGTTGGTAGGAAAACAAATATTATGAAATTTTTCGAATGCTGGAAGGAACCGCTCGTTATAGTTAGTTTCATTTGTTTAAATTTGTAAAATTTTGAGGCTTATTGTCAGCATAAATTTACCCAGCAATCCATTCCTTTTCCGCGTAACAGGCCAGAATTCTATGCTTGAAAGTAAGCACGGCTCCGCATGGGATGTCTCCTTGCATTGCCAGGATCACGTCTACCTGAGAATCATGTTATCGTAACTTCTCTAATTGATGTGAAAGAATTCGTTTCACTTTTTAATTTCTAAAAATTCAAGACCAAATTTACAAAATGATTCATTATGAGTAATTTGTCTAACATTTCTCAACTTGATTAATTTAGCGTCCATATAAATAGATCGTTTTTTAAAATTATTTTTCACTTTCTTTTTTTCCACAGAGCCAAATGTGATTCAGTTGAATGTTTACCCTTTCCCAAATCAAAACCAATTTTGTTATAAATTATGTAATCTTCTAAAATAAAGAAATAAGTTAAAATAAGCCCAGTTTTCTTATTTCTTTACACTAGTTGAAGCTTTTCTATGAAGTCCGTTTGAGAGTAGAAGCTCATGGACTTCAGTTATAAGCTTTAGACAATTTCTAATGATTACTCAGAAGTAATATTTCAACATATCAAGGCTGGAATAGAGTTGGTAGAAAAACTGTTCTCCATATTTCCTATACTATTTCTATTCGGAACGTCTTTTTCGAGCTTCCTTTTCAGAGCCATATCAATGTTCTTACCCCATTCGTATCACAAAGCGCAGCGAACATTTCCTTGTTGACCAGTCTGTAGATTTCAGTGAGATAATCGTCGATCAGAGCCATTTTATTGTCCTTGTTGAGACGTTCGAAGGTCACGTCTTCATCTGGCTTCTCCTCAAGAGCGATCAGGGAGTGCCTGAGTCAAAGAAATGCTTGCATCTTTTTCTTTAAATTTGTAGATTATTAAAATGTTTCAACAAATTTCTTATCACACGAAAAGAAATATTTTGTTCAGCTAGAACAGCATTCTTCCATACCTATCAATCTGAACACACTGGAACTGATAACGGTCAGTGACGATGAATCCACAATCGTCTCGGATCTTCGCCAAGCGGGCGTTTAAAGTCTTGCTAAAACGTTTTCAGAAATCGTAAAATTGTAGTTTTAGAGCTAATATAGTTCAAGCAATGCCCTAGTGCATGCCATAATAAGTTTGCAATTGACATATTTACAAACCTATGCAAAGTTTTTTGCAAGCAAAATTGGAAGGGAATCAATAGCTAGCTAGTTAGCTATATTCGGGTCTTCATGGGAATGATATTGAGATTGAGTGGAGACTAGAAACTTCTCCTATTTTGGACAGAAATGCTGAAAACCTACTCATCACTAGCACTGATGTCAATCGTGATGTTCTTGTTGAGTCCAGGGTCTGTCGAGTTGACGCACTCTTGCATGCCAATGCTCTTCTCCACGAGCGTATCGAGAATAGTTTGTTGGAGCGATCTACGAGTTTTTATTCCTAGTTTGTTGAAATTGAAATTCGTGATAAGTTTCACATTTCTTCAACTAAAAATGGTTCAAACTACAAACAATACGCTTAACAAAATGATTTGTAACTATTCTAAATCATGAGCAAGTGTCTTACATTAGATACAATTTGAGGCGCATAATTGGTACGATTCAGATTTTTGATCAAATGGTTTGAGGTTTTCATTATCTTTCATTGAAAATATTCATCTATAGGCAAACGAAGTATTTTTCTGCGATTATTATAAATTGGATTTGCCGCTTACCTCTCTCCGTCTCTGCTATCGAATGCCTGGGTAAACAGTCGCTCGCCGGAAAAGTCCTTCGGTTTGGCGGTCGTCTTGATCTAAATTCGGATTTGTGTTTGATTGTAATATTTTGGATATCTATTGCAAAAACACCATGTTCAAATTCTGGATTCGAATTTCAAACACATCCTCAACTTCAAGAGTAACGTTTGTTGAAACAATTGGAGGATATATTTGAAGCAAAATGAAAATTATTCAAAAACATGCTGAATAATATTGCATAAACCTTAAGGATTATCTGCCCATCATCCTGAGAAGGCATCTCTTCCACGGTCACGACTAGGCCATCGTATTGAGAGTCGGCCTCATCAATCATACAGTAGGCCTGAAATGAAGTCGTCATAGTCACTCAAAACCCCCCAAAATTGTTAGCAAAAATTTGATTTATTGGATTTAGCAGAATAAGTCAAATATGTAACTTTCCTTAATTGACTTTTCCGTCATGTAAAGTAGATGCAGATGGTTGGTTTACCTGCTTATTCCCCTGCTTGGTGATCGTTCCGAAAGCAACCGGAGTGACACCATCGATTTGAACGATCGTAACCGAGAGACAGAAGGAGCTCTACAAATTCTAATTGAATGATCACTCCCCACGCAAACCTTTATGAACGCAGGGTTATTGTTTATGGGCAACAAAGAATCATCCAGAATCTGACCTGCCAAAGAGCGCTTGGCGAGGATTTCAATGTTTCCTACTTTTAGCATATTGAAGAATAGGTTCTCTGAAATTTGTTTGAAATAATGAAAAACATTACTTTGTTCGAAATTTTCAATCGTGAAGGATAATTCGAAAAACAATGCCAGAATTCACCTATTGTAGTCAAATTTCAATAACTTTAAAGAATTCGCATAGTTTTCGAAACGATCTTCATTCTAATGGAAAACAAGATCAGATAAAATCTCGTCGTTCAGAGATACAGAAATCAAGAAACTGGTCCGTGAATGGGTAAATAATTCATATGAAAGAAGTTTTGGAATACAAATGGTTCGCACTAAAAATGAAGCTTTAAAAACTCTATTCAATAATTCCACGTTTTAATGAAGGTCAATGGTTTGGACAGAGTTGATGCAAGGATATCGGATTATTCTTGTTCTTTTATTTAGAAAATTGCTCCATACTGATTTCAGGGGAAATTCGAAATAAAGAAGTCAATAATTTCTGCGAACGGTTTAGCTAATATGCGCATGCGTATGGAATATAGAGGGCATAATCGTGTAAATAATGAAGAATTGGTAAATTCAAGAATCAATTCATTCGTATTTATCAATCAAAAATTTAATCATACTATGCATTGTCTAAAGCAAGTAAATAAAAAATATGTTATGCGAATAGTTTAGGTAATATGTGTACTGAATGAAATACCCGAGTCATTCTAACCTATTCGAATGAGGACGACACGTTTGCGTTGACCATGTTTGATGAGTGGATAGCCAGGGCCAGTCAGATTTGATCGTATCTCCAAAGAAGGCAAAGAAGGAGAGGGGAGGATCGAAGGATGACTACTTGCAGATGCAGAAATGAGGCGAATGCGGGGAAAATGACTGGGTCAAAAGTAAGAGTTGTTGAATTTAAGATTTATAAAAAAAAATCAATATTTTGCCTTTTCTCTTCAGTAACTTAGTCGGATAACACCAATTTGATATCGTAATATATTTTCTAAACTCTTTTAGCCAAGCGACTTCTTTTCAGAGAGTTTCGATGTTTGAAGGATAGATGATGAGATAGAAATTCAAATAAAAGAATCTGATATCATTTGTTCAAAAATATCCTAAATGACGACATGTCCATAATTTATCTGAGAATACTTTCAAAGGTCAGCAAGAATATTGCAGATTTACGTATTCGCCGGTCTCCATAATTTGTCACTTCCCGGGTCTGAAGTAGTTGACTAATAATACATTTTGAAGAGTATTTTTTCTTTTAAATTGCAAGCATCTGCTAATGACAGTTAAGTATATTTTGTAAAATGAAGAATTGTGAAAATTTAATCTTTTTATCTAAATCTTATAATCAAATTTGTCTTCAAATTTCGAACAACTTTTTTATTTTATAAAAGCGACAATAATAATTTTTATGGCAAATTTGAAGCTTGAATATATACAACTTTTCTATCAAAAAACGCTAAAAGTGCAATCAATTGTGCATATATCACAAATGATAATAAGATTTAGGCAATAAAATGATTCATCATGCAATCTTTTGCAATATGTCAATAGCATATGGACGAAAAACAAATAGGTTATAAATATTTCATAACGTGTATAATTACAGTATTTAGTTTATTATCTACATCGCAATTTTATCACTTTCAATAAATATTGAAAGCAAACAACGTTATTTAATATGTTAAATATTTACAAAAAATAAAATGGTGTATCATGATAGTTCGCAACAAATTTTACTTTCATCCAAGAAATAATCTCACTTATAGAAAATGCATCATTAATAATTTGTATTGAAAAATACTGTAATTTCTAAAGGTATAATCCGAGAATCTATTTATAAAAAAACAATTAATTTATGTAAGATATGTAAAACATAAATTAGTTTTTTATTTCATTAACAATTCGTAATCCATAAGCTTGGACGAATATACCACGAAAATACAACATGACTAATTATCATTTAACCATTGGTAAACTTTATTTTGCTGTGTATTTAATAAACACTTTGCGAACATTGTTTATAACATAATTAAAGTAAATATATAAGACGTTATTTATAAAAATCGAGTATGGGGTGGTACCCAAGAAGTCGGCCCTCAAATTTTGAGCTGATTTTTTGTCCCTGGGGGTTTTCGACTACGCTGATGACGAATCTGACGGTTAAAACTCGATCCGACCACCTGTTCCGCATGTTCCGGAAGGTCCGCATTCGGTAGTTCCAGAAAATTCTATTTTCGTTATTCTGCATGGGAAAAATTCAAGTTTGGTATCAAAATGTTCGCAGATACCAGCTGAGCACAATTCTGAAAAGATCGGGTTTAATGAAATTTGGATTTGGAATAATTACGGAATAGTGTAACACGAAAATTATGAAAAACAATGATGACTGCTAAAAACTTAAGAAAAGGAAGCATTTCATCATTTTCACGTTTTGTCATTACACCTTACACTATTCCGTCATAATGCAATTTTATATTTTCTTTGCAATTTTGATTTCTATTAATTTTGTCATGTTATAATGTTTTTAAAAAATGTTAAGTCAATCTAAATAAATTTATCACAAGAAGACAATTATTATTATAGATAAATGCTCATTTGATGAACAAATAATGCACGATTTTCAAATCTGTACCTCACGCATATTTTCTCAATTTTTTTGGTAATGGTTTGCTTTGTATTATTTTGTTTCTTTCACAATCTTATCTAAAGTTTTGCCATTGGATTCAAATCGGTCGATGAATCAGATCTACTGACTCCCCATAAGTTCTACAAAATCTCATGTTTTTTTCTCATGTGACTCGTTGCGAACTCTGCGCCCCGCCCCTTTTCTAATGTCTTCTCCTTTTTTCTCACCGGCGACGTTGGACGTACGTTTGTGTAGACGAGAAGATGATAAGGCTACCTATGAAGATAAAGCACTATAAAACTCCACAATTTTGCCTTGTCAATGCCTTTCTTCCTAGTCTCTCTCTCTCTTCATTTACTCCAGAAATTATGCTCTAGTTTTTGGCCTTTTCTTAGATGAATTCAAAACTGCCTTGCCTTTTGATTTTGAATGTTTCTTTCATTCGCTCCCCAGAGTCAATAGTAATTATTTCATAGGTTATAATATTCTGCAAAGTTATAGCCCTTGATCTCTTCTACAATTTTGTAGAACATTATTTTCCCCTAAAATTGATCTAGAGCTCAGAAAATGTGAATTTCCCCCTTGAATATCATATTACACTTTTGATTTTATTGCACTCAAAAATGATGTTAAAAATATGAGATTTTCAGAACAATGACTACTGGTTATGCTGCACCGATCGTTGAACTCTATGAGGGTTCCAAAAACAACTACAAACTGAACCAAAAAGTATTGGAAAAGACTCTGGGAAGGGCTGATATCGCCGGCAAGAAGGTGAGTCCCCTTTTCATTTGGATAGCCAATTTATGCTTTCAGATCGCCCTTATCTCTATTGCTGGACCCTTCAGGAAGGGAAAATCGTTTCTGCTCAATTTCCTTGTCACTTATTTGGGGCACCTCCACAAGGGAGGGAAAGGGGAGTGGTTTGATGAGGCCACCGTTCTGGATAAATTCAACTGGCGAGGGGGAGCTGATCGCGACACAAATGGGATCTTCATCTGGTCTACTCCCTACATGTTGGAAGATCAAAACGGCGAGGAGGTGAGTTTTTCTATGAAAAGGGGAAGCCAATCGCGACAGGTTACTACAGTAGCCTTCCAAAAGATGTAGTAACCCAAAAATGGGTTCCGCCAAGAAATCGACTCTTTTTTCGAGCTTTTTAATGTTCAATAAAGCTGTTGAGGGAATAAAGCTCTACAACTTTGTAGAATATCATAATTTTTAAAAATAAATAAATCACAAAGTCTATAGGAAGCCTATTGTTCTGAAC
>LIAE01006336.1:0-20673 GCA_002287525.1 Diploscapter pachys | reverse complement strand
AATCGCCCGAAATAATTCGGAAAAAGTTTTGGGGAAAGTCGAGGAAGAGTTTTCCGAGCAGCTGGACATTTTGATCCCCAGTCTCTTTGAAGGCGACTATCTTGAGGCCAAGAAGATCAATGGAAAGGAGATCACTTGTCGCGAAATGGCCGAACTTTTCAAGGTATTTTTTTATTTAACAGTTAAGAGGTCAAGGGACAAATTTAGGAGTTGATGAAGATCTTCAACAGCGACGATCTGCCAGAACCTAAGACAATCCTCGAAGCGACGGCGGATGCTGTCAACTTGGCAGCTGAACAAAGGGCCAGGGAGGCGTACGATAAGCACATGAAAGAGGTAAATCCAGGAATTACTGTAGGGCTGTTTTTGGTAATTAAAAATAACAATTTCAGAAATTCACCTCCTCACTGGCCGATATCTCCACTCTCCTGAGCCTCCACCAAGCTGCCGAGACTCAGGCTCTTGGTGTCTTCTCGGCGAGACAAAAACTAGGCGAAGAAAGTGCAGCCAAGGCCAACAAGGACAACTTGGTCAAGTATTTTGCGGTAATTTATTTTCATTTACAAATCCCAAATCTGTATTTTAGACTCGCCATGAGGAGTACAAGCGTACCGTTCAGCAGAATATTCGAGTAGAAGAGGAAAAGAGAAAAATCGAGGCTGGGAAGAGGCGAATCGCTGCTGAACAAGAAGCCGAAAGACAAAGGATCAAGGTCGAGGAGGAGAGGATCCGACGGGAGAAGGCGGAAAACGAGAGGAGACACCGGGAGGAAGCTGAACGACTTCGAAAGCAAAGGGAAGAAAACGAGAGGAGACAAAGCGAGGAACAAGCTCGTATCCAGCGGGAAAGGGAGGAGCTGACTCGTCGGGAAACGCAAGTAGCTGCTGCACGCCAAGCAGCTGAAATGGAGCGTCAGATGGCCACGAGATACTCGACTCCTAGTTTTAGTTATGATGGCGGAGAGGGCTTTTTTCCGATCTGTAGCAGAAGTAACTTTGGAGGTGGCTCTTCCAGTGGAGGAGGTAGATCCGATGGAATTAGGGAAACCACTTTCATGAGGAGAGGGCACGAAGTCACTGCTTATCGAGGACCCGACGGCAGGTTCTGCAAGAAGCCTTCAGATTGGGGGCAACGCGAGGAACAAGCTTGTACCCAGCGAGAAAGGGAGGATCTGGCTCGTCGAGAAGCGCAAGTAGCTGCTGCACGCCAAGCAGCTGAAATAGAGCGTCAGATGGCCATGAGATGCTCGACTCCCAGTTACAATTATGGTGCCGGAGGGAGCTTGTTTTCGATCTATGGCTGCAGTACCATTGGAGATGGCTCTTCCAGTGGAGGAGGTAGATCCGATGGAGTTAGGGAGACCACTTTCATAAGGGGGGGACAACAAATCACTGCTTTTCGAGGAGCCGACGGCCGATTCTGCAGGAAGCCTTCAGATTGGGATTGATCAGCGATACTGTAGCAATATTTGTGTATTTCATTCTTCGCATTGAATATAATTTGCCTAATAAATATCTCAAATCCACGAGAGCTGTCAAGAATCTTTTGTGTAATGAATGCCGTGAATTCTCTAATACACTTACATATGCATATGACACGTTCTTCGTAAGAATCGAGTATGGGGTGGTATCCAAGAAGTCGACCCTCAAATTTCGAGCTGATCTTTTGCTTTTTTAATTTGTTAAAAGTGCCAGATTCCGTGAGTTATTTATATTGGGAAGTAGCCCAGGTCTTCTAGTTTCTGAAACATTTGACCGTTTTCCTATAGACTGCCCGCTAACGGAGAAATTTCATTTTTCTAAGAGTTGTCATGGTTCATTTTTGCCTAGTTTGACTTCAAAAATTCATAACTTCCATGATTCTAAACCAAATTCGACCATTCTTTTTTATTTGATTACTATGGATATCGAGTTTATCAGACATCAAAAGAGAATTTTTTTGAATGCCAATTTCTGCAGAAATCGATATTCAAAAAATTTTTGTTTTATTGTCTGACAATCTATCAACTAAATACTGTTCAATAAAAAAAGAATTATTCGATTTGGCCCACAAATAAGGAAGTTACGAATGTTTTCTGGCACGGGATAGGTAAAGACTTGAAATTAGCATAACTCCGCCCACTTGCATTTTTTCGAAAAACGAACTGCACAATGAGAATCAACATGAAAAACTGAACAATATGTGAAAATCAGCCAAATCGGCGGACCCCTGTTCCGCATCACTTTGAATAATACTGACATTCACTCTTAAAGAATATTTATTTCAGTTACAATTATCCCTTATCACTTTTGGATATCTTCGAGAGTTGTCTGTATCATGTGCGTTGAAATTAAATTATTAATTTACATTTATTGAATACAATTTCTATATAAAATCTGAGATTATTATAATCAAGTTCTATTTTATGTTAATTGCTCCCACTTTTCGCCAGTTATTCGTTTGTGGATCGTATTCCTCGATTGAATTACACCAATTGCTAAGTAGCTTTTGAAATCTAAGTTAACATATTTCGTATAAAGATATGCAAAATCTCAGCTCACCCTCCGACTGCATACAATTTTCCATTTGCGGCAACAAGTGAATGATGATTTCTTTCATAACTCATATCAGCGATTCGAGAAATTCGACTGTCAACTGGAGCTGAGGGGTCAAAACACAGACAGGATCTTAATGGCCAATTACCACTAAATACATAATGATATATTATTTATCATACAAAATTAACGACCTTGATCCCCCAGTTATGTAAATTTTTCCATTTAACGACGCAACTCCAAAGTAATCTCGTTTTCCTGGAGTCTCTCCGATTTCAATCCATTCCCGTTCATCGTCTGATAATCGATATATCTTTCTACTTCCATGACCATCAATAACTGAATATCTATAATTACAATAATGAATATGCTATAATGTGACCGTATAAAATTTCATCGCATATTATTGTTTCAGCAGAACTAATTGAAAGAGGAAATGTAGATCCTGTTTGCCATTTTCCATCTATTAAAACCTGAATAAATTATTTAATGAGATTTTATTCGATTTTCTTACGTCAACTCGAGTTGTATCTTTCTTTGTTTTAGAATCCCATCCACCCAAATAATACAATTTGTCTTTGAAATAAGCCACAGATGCACCAATATGCCATTCAGGAGGATCTGGACCTGTAAAATTCTTTTAGTCGCTCATTCATGGATTTGTTGATAAGACCTTTTGAAGTTTGTCGAGTATTCAAGTCGTATATTTCAATTGACTTTTTAAATGAGTTAATTCCAAGAATCTGGAGTCCAAAAATTATTCAAAATAACGAACATAAGAATTTACTTTATTCTGTGACGTTGCTACTCCATCTGGCTCATACCAATTGTGGAATTTTGCAATCTGCTCAACAGAATTGGTATGCGAATCAAACAGACAAATTCTTCCTTCCCAAGTTTTGCCGTTTCTATACTCCACTAAATACTAAAATTAATTTTCACTTATACAAGAAATATTTGCCTACGATAGAATAAAGTTTTCCTCTCGAGCGCCATCGGCAGATGTTTCTTGATGATTTGCATCATCCGTTTATTAGTCCAGGCCAATTGCCCAAGATCTTTGAATTCGGGATACTCGCAGATCAACAATATAATTTCGACTGGTAAATTGGCCAACATCTTTGTTAGGAGACCTAAACAATCGCCATAGTATTATTTAAAAATGGAAATAGTAAAAGAGTATTGATTGAATGAAAAAATCTGCAATTAATGAGTTTGAAATTGATCATTGAAGAAAGTAATTTTTTACTGCATCAGTAAATTTTTCAATTTTCTGTAACAGTAATTTTTATTTAGGTCCCACCCCTGAATGAATTTAGTTGACTTCGAACACAATAAATGCCTCTCAATACCTTCTTCGTGTGTTATAAAGCGAGCTAATATTAGTCAGTTAAACAAACTTGGGGAAGATAATGCAAATGTACCGTAGGAAATAAGGTATTGACAATTTAATCAAAAGTTTAGCAATTTTAATTTCTGGCATGCAAATCAATCTTTAACGCATTTTCATTTTTTTATTAGAACAATTAAACTTTTCAACTGATGTTACACACATCATTGATTTGTTTCGAAATATTGACAATGAAATGATGAAATATCACAACAACTTCGACTTCAATGCTATTTCTTCGAGGTGTTCTTACTATTTTTCCTTTTAGATAATGCTGAACGTCGAGATATAGTATGCCCAAATGGATTGAAATGATCGAATGAATTGTTTTGTAGAGAAAAGCATTCTCTTAGGAACTCATCATTATCAAATGAAACGATACGATGAGGATTTTGACTATAATTGCTCAAAGAAATCGAAGGGGGCAAGGACGGGAACATCGCTTTCCCTCATTTCAGCCATCATTATCATTCAGATGATCAGAAATAAAGAGATTAGTCCCAAAATCGATGTATTTTGATATTCAAATTATAATTGATGTCAAGAAAATTCAATATTGATCACTGTTCATAAACATTTACTTATTTTCATGATATTTCTTGTCATGACAAAATATTTTCTAGCCTAAACTGGGATGAATAATCTTATCCTTCCATGCTAATTTTTCCCATAGTGCTACAAGCATTTGAAATTGTTCTAAAATAATTCATCTCTCCTGAATCGCACATTGAATACATTCGCAATATTCGCTATTCAATATTATCGAATATCATGCGCGCCACTCGCACTTGCATATGTTGTGACTAATGCATCGCGTTTGTTATTCGGCCCATCACAAAATCGTCTCACACTATTATGCGTGCACACATTAGGCAATCGATAGTGACACGTACAATTGACCGTGATTGGACAGTTGTTGTTTTATTTAGTTTATTCAAATTCAAATCAAATGATCAAACGGCTATTTGGAAACCTCAAGCCATGCGAAATAGGGTGAGAGATGGTAGGGAAACGATTGTTTTATCGCACTATTTCGCATGGCTTGAGCGCTTGAAGTTTCCAAATTGCCTGGTCAAACCAATTCCATCCGAAATTATATTTCTTATCTTATCAAATTCCTATATCCAAAAATCGCTATTTTATTCCCATCTATTTGATTCAATTGCTTTAATTTTAGACTAAATTGTTGACGATTTCACTTCTTTAAAGACTTGAATTTTCTCAGATAGTGTCCAATTTCTATCATTCAAATGGTGACGAATTAATAGAATGTAGCCATCAATAATATTCAAGTTGTTATTGCTTCATTCATTTGAATTAAAACAAATGGTCAGGTCGCTTGAGAATGTTTTATTTGGCTATTCATTCAAGCATTTGTACTTTCGCAAATTGGGTATTTCATTCAATCTCCATTTTATTATTCGCGTTTCAATTTTCATATATCGATTGTTCAATATTTTGTGGCTCATATTATAATTCAATCGTGATTTGTCGATATTCAATATCACATTTTCTGAAATTTGAAAGAAATTAGAACTTGGAGAACTATATTCTTTCTAGGTTTAGGCGCGAGATCAATATCGTAAATTCGTGCCATTTATTCAACAATATTTGCCAACAACTTTGTTATTTGACATTCGAATTTCGAAATCATCATAATTTTGCCATTCTTTTATGAAAGTTGATGATATTTTGAAAGAATTCTCAGATTCTCATATTTTATTTGTTATGCAGTGATAGTAATGTAAGGTGAATGCAATATTGCAAAACATTACTATTTTCGCTAGTTATTATTTTGCGCATTAGTAATAATTGAAGAGAATGTCTATTTTCGCATTATTTAATCGATTTAGCGCTAAATTCTATCATTTTCAAGCGAAATTTCAATAATTTGACATTTCTAAGCTGAAATTTCCTTATCTCATGACGCTATTTATTATTTGCACGTTGTCATCGAATAATATCGCTTATTCATGCTCATTTTACGACTTCTTCATTTTCATCAATTAATTCATTACTTATTTTATCTTTCGTCTTCTAGTTTTTCCTAAAATTTTTCGATTTTATCAATTCTAGTTCGAAAGTTATGCAATTTTTGTATTCCTTCATCAAATTATTCGATGTTTAGCAATTGTTTTATGAAAATAGTCATTTTGTAATTTTGCGCAGTTGCCTTTCGGTTTTCTAGCATTTTGTCAAATTAAACAATTATTTTCATATTTTTCAGTACCAGAAAAAATGATGGAGCCATCTGAATTCGAGAAGATCTACTCGTGTATCGCGTGCAACGTCAAGCGGTCGTCCAAAAATGATCTTGAGGTTGAAACTGTTGTTCGAAAAATAATTGTTCTCGAAATTTCTGTTAGACTTCTTTAGAAGATGTCATGTTTTTTTTCTTCAAATAACTTGATAAAAATTTTGCTTGTGAAAAATAAAAACATGATCGAAACTAAAAATGCTCTATTTTAGAAAATCGCTAGAAAAAAACATGAAAAAGTAGTTGCGCCGTTGCATATGAAATAATAAAGAAAGAGGATATCTTCTCTAACTGATCCTTCATTATTTCGCATGCAACGAATCTACGATGCAACTACTGTTTGAAATTGCTCTAGAAAATGGTATTTTGTAAAATTTAACCATTTCAGGACCACCTCAAACAGGCGCACCTGAACTGGATGCCCTTTGGCTGCAAGGAGTGCGGCGTGCGCAGAACGACGAAGGGGATGATCATCGAACACATCGTCGCCGCGCACCAAATCGACTCGGATCAGGTCAGAATTTTAAACATCCTGATTCTTTTCTTGAAATTTCAATTATTTTTAAACATTTCACTGATTTTTAAAACATTTTTCTGGATAAGATCTGTAAAATATGAAAATTTTCAGAAATTAAAAAAAAATGTAAATATTGATCTTTTTTCAGCTGACCTGGGACTACTTCTATTCGGAGGAGGCGAACAACCGACTGCATGAGATGATGCGACTCGGCAAGGCGAAGAAGGGCAGGAAACGGCCTCAGACAACTCCCGTCTGGGATGAGGACGAGCAGGAGAATCAGAGCACTCAAGACAAGGTTGTTCTTTTAAAATTCTGGAAAAAAATCAATAATTTTATTTATTAGTTGAAATTTAGCTTATTTTTTTATAATTATCATCAGTTTTCTTCGAAACTGACTGAAATTTGCATTTTTTACAAAAGAAAAAACGACAATATGCTGAATAAAATCTGGACTCTTTTGATATTCGATTTTTTGAAACATAAATTAAGAATAGATTTAAAAAAAAGTCTAAAAGTTAAACAAAAAATTAGAAACTTTGTAGAACCGCTCTCTGGCAGTCGAAACTCCCGCAAGGAAGAAGCGCAGAGAGCAGTCGATTCCCTCTGTTTCCGCAACGACTTCGCAGATCTCGCAGAGCTCCTCGTCAGTCGCCAGACTCACCATACACCCGAAGCAGGTCGTCGCAAATGCTGTTGGGCAGATTATCGGTTTGTTAATTTTTAGATTTTTGGAAGATAATGTTTTTTTTCAAATTTCACCATGAAAATCTCTACAAAGAATCCTTGAACATGTTCTCTTTGAAAATAATAATTGATTTTTTGGTTTGTTGTTTCTGGAATTTTTAGGAAAAATGATTTAACGAATATTTCACGATGAAGATTTTTTTAAATCCTATTTTTCTATTAAAAATGTACAATAAAAATCATGCAAAATGTAGCTTTTTGCAACTTTTAAATTCTTCTAGAAAATTGTAAAAAATGAAAATTCAAATTTTTGTACCTTCGAAAATTATTGATTTTCCTTAAAAATTCCAGCCAACTCCTCGAGTCCCGCAACGACTCCAGAAACGGCCAACGATGGAAGCGTATCCTTGGAAGGAGAGCAGATCGATGAGATCGAGGGAAATGAAAACGAGAATGAAGTCGAAGTTGAGAATGGAGAGGAGATGGACGATGTTTGTGAGCAGTAAGAGAAACGTTCCTTTTTTTTCGTTGCAAAGACAACATTTCCGAAAAGAAAGTAAAAAATTTGGACTGTTAGGAAATCTCGAGCCCTCAAAAGATATGTGTGAAATAGGGTGAGGAGTGATAGAGGAAGATTCCTTTATCACACTATTTCGCATGGATTTGAAGGCTGGAATTTTCCAAGTTGTCAAAAATTTGCGTAATTTGCTAATTCCCAGATTCGTGATCATCGACGACTTGTCGCCTTCCGAGACTCCTGTTCCGGATGCAAATGAGCATCTGAACGAGTCGGAAGTGCAGGGGGGGAGGTCGAATGAGAATGAAAAGGCAGCTGAGGAAGATGACTATTTGGACGCGATCCATGACAAGAGAAGAAAGCCCATGGCCAAACGGTAATATTCTTTTCGATCTTCCAAAGTTCGGACAATAATTTAGTCAAGTTTTAAATATGCTCCAAAATTTGAGATATTAACGGCGAAATGCATTTCTATTGCATCTGTGATTTTGATGAATTCTAGTACATTTTTTTGAAATGCACTTCAAATATTTTCTCAGAAATTGTTCCATAGTTGCCAGAGAAATTGACTTTGAGAATTTAAAAAAATTTCATTTTGAGATAGGTTTCGAAGATTTCCAAATATGCTATATGAAACTCATTTATCAATGTTGTGGGGGTGTTGATTTGGAAAAATATTCTGAACATAAAAGAAATGACTTTAAATGTGTAATTTTAGTGCGCCTCGCAAAGTGACTGTCGTCAATAGACGCAGCCTGTCGTCCGTGTCGACGTCGACGATACCCACTCCAGAGCCCGAGAACGACAACGCCACTTTCCCCCAGCTGCAAGTCGAAGCTCCACTCGGGACGCTGTTCAACAGAATCAAATCCGAGTGAGTTTTCTTCCTATTCGGCAACTACTAAATGACGGACTGACGACTCCTATAGTTAGAGAGAGCAGGGAAGCAGAGTAGGGGACGAAATAGTGTGGAAAAGAAAGGATCCGTCATTTCGTCATATAGTAGTTACTTTCTAGCCTCATATAGCTTGAAAATCGAATTTTGATTTTCGAAAGAAATTTGACCATTTCACTCAAGAAAACTTCTTATTTCTTAAAGACGGGCATGTGAACCCTGAAATTTGCGTTTCAAAGTCTAAAGGATCAATTTTCGAAATCTAAAAATCCAAAGGCTATTCTCATGCTTCTGTTTCAAGCTATGAGAATTTCAATCTTTTATTATAATTTTTATAGATTTCATTGAGTTTGAAAAAAAGATTGTCGATTTTTCAGATTCAACGATCGATTTCCCTCTGCGACCTCAACTACATCAGAACAGACTCAGAACTCGATTTTGGACCCGAATCTGGAAAACGAGAAGGAAGACACTAGAATGGGGGTTGATGATGAAAGCGGGGAGCTTGAAGATGAAGAGGAAGAAGAGGGAGAGGTGAATTTTTATCTTTTTTTTTTTTGAAAAATCATTCTTTAATTTCAATAAAATATCTTTCAAATTTAATTTCAGACGATTTTTTAAAAACTTTAATAATCTCTGTCAAATAATTTAATAAAAATTCTATATGAAGAAATTTTCTAAATTTGTATTTTTAGTCTGTGATCGATCGCTCCCTGAATAGCACTTGGCAATCTGCCGATTTGACAAACGATTCTCTAGTCGACACTCCGAGTCAGAGCTTCAACGGAAAGATCGGCTGCAAACTCTGCGGAAAGACGTTCGTGGAAAAGGTTGGCAAATTAGAAACTTGTATTCAAGAAAATGATATTTTAAAATCTCGATTTTCTGAAGCAAAAAATTGGATGAAAAGGTTTGAAGAACTTTCTCAAAGATGTGATTTTCAACTTCTATAAACTTGATTTAAATTTGAAACATGCTGATCTTCAGAACATCCCCGTTCACGTGCTCCTCCACTACAACGCCATGGGCTACAAGAGATACAAGTGCAGTTTGGTAAATTTTCTCTCCATCACATTTTAGTATCAGAAAAATAAGGCAGTTTTGAAATGACGAGATGACGCAAGGAGGTGCCCTATAGTTAGGAATAGGGTAGGAAAGGAAAGTAAGCAGAAATAGTGAGGGAAAAGATAGCTCCCATTCTCACCTCATCCCGTCATTTCTCAGTTGTCCAAGTATTATATTTTTCTCAAGAAGACAATTATCTCGATTTTCAGTGCGACTTCCTGTCGATGTCGAAAAAGAAGGCGAGATATCATTCTGAGGCGAAGCATGAGGCTGCAAATTGCATTATGGATCGGGCTTTTGTGAGTTTATTTTTTATTTTTCATCTACTAAAATTAGAATATCATTTACGTTTATACTCGACTTCGTGAAACAAAGATTGTTTTTCTTCTTTATCAGCATTTTCTTTAAAAAAAAAAAAAACTTAGAAAGTTTAAGAAGTCTGATCTGATAATTTGATTCTGATAAATTTTAGAGCAATTGATATTTTACGATGAGTTTTCCAGGAGGATTTCGACTCGATAAGGAAGATCTCACTGCAGTGTTTCGGCGTCGAGTGCAAGTTCCTCAAACTGCGCAAACAGTTCGACAAGGCCACTGGAAAGGTTGGCATTTTTGCTGAAAACTTAGAAGTGTTTCAAAATTAGAATCATTTTTAATACAGCCATCTCAATATACAAAAAAAACATACTATTAGTTTTATTTGAAAATTATTATTACATGTAAAAAAAATAGCATGGTAATAATATACGGGGAAAAGTCGAGTTTTCAACTTTTTCACCTATATTTTTTCAATCGGATATTCGGAATTCCGATTCGGTCACGACAAATTTCAATTCCGAACATCCCTGTTTTTATCCTTTGTTTATTCTAATTCTAGATTATTTTCACGATTTCAGAGCACGGCCGCAGCGTTCCCTCATGCGAAGAGAATTCGTCCGGGCTTCACGGCTGCAAGAAAGCGAGCCAACAAAGTCACCGCGTCCAAATCGGTCGATTCCGCTCTTAACAAACAGGCCAATTCTGTGAATCTGAAGAAGATCCACGTCAAGGCTAAGTGAATAATTTTCTTTATTTTTTTGATTTCCTGTTTTCGTAATTGGGTTCTTTGAAAATTATGGAAATTTCTTCTTCAAACGTTTCTTTTTCATCTTCCAATTCAGTTATCTCAAATTATATGGTGTGTTAAAATAGTTATCGATTAGATTTCTCAACTTATTCCACCATACCTTTTATTATTGGGTTTTCAAAATTCTTAATTTACCTTACTCGATAACATTCCTGTTCTAACCTAATGCTTCTTGTCTTAATTTAGACAGATAGTTCTAGCCTTATTTTGTGAAAATCATTCTGATAATCTAAATTATCATTCTTCAGCAATTTGTAAAGTTAACTTGAAATTCAGTATTTTATCGCTATTTATTTATCAGCAATGAGTTGAAATTGAGTATCATGGGATAGACAGTTAAAATTTTAAAAAATCCTAGCTGGGTAACAAATTCTGTTTCGTTCCTGAAAAATATCTATCACGTAGACATAACCTTATAATCTGAACCACGGGTTTTCTTCTTCTTATTGTTAACTTCAGGAGGTTCTCTTCAAATTCCGCGTAATCGTTTACTCGAGATTTCCAAATGATTGTTTTATCTTCCCATTGTTTATGTACGGCAATGCTTTTCGAAATTGGAATAAATTGATGAAACCTAGTCTGTGGAAGACTGGAAGTCTTCGTTGATCTCGCTAATCATGCTCTTTATCGCTGTTATTTTAAGATTGAAGATTGTAAGCTGTTACCCCTTATATAACAGAAAATTCACCCATCAAAAATTTATATACCATATATTATGGACTGTGGGGAAGTAGATATTGCATTCTTTGCAAATCTCCTTCCAGACTGATTAATCTAAATTTTAAACATTGGAACTTAGTGTCATAGCTATATGATCAGCTTTGCGACCAATCCCTCAGTTTATTTTCGTCTGACGAAAGTACTCCCTAAGTCTGGTATTTACAAATAGCTGTTCACATTCATTCTCATCGAATCGATGAATTTTCGTCTATTCATTTGCAAACTACGTGCTAATTATCATACATTAAATTTTCGTTCCCTTATTTTGTCTCAATTAGTCGGTCATTGATAATATGATGAGTTCCACATTTAATACTGTCTCGCAATCAACATGATTTATTCAAATTATGCATCGAATGTTAGAGAATATTCAAGTGCACCTGAAAATAATAAACAAGAATTGTGTATATTTCATTAAAATAGACGGGAGTCGATTTTTAAAGCTTGAAATGATACGACTGCAAATGAAATTTTGAAAGAGTAAAAAAGTATAAAACCAAGAATTACGCTTCAACAAAAAGACCAGTTTTCCGACAATTGTAAGAATTTCGAAACAGCTAAATTGCGAGAGACCATAAGTATGATCCGACGATTCTTTAAACGATTGGATACGATGCAGCCGTGGCGATTCCGCAGTGATTATTGCGGTTTCTGGCCATCTTTATGTATCCTTCATCTCCCCAATCGGTGCCCCAGCTGAAAGTGACCAGATTTGTTTAGCCCGCTGATAGAGATGGCAACCTGGGTAATTCGTTATTTCGTAACCCACGAACTATGGGCATCGAATTAATGAGAATTATTTCGAATTCCCAGATGTGTAACACGTTTTGAATAGTTTGGGATCGTCGGAAAAATTGAACCATCACTCATTAAATGAAAACTAAGGGTTTTGAGTTACCTATTCTTGACGAGCCAATAGTCTCCATGTTGAGGATCAGTGCCGTAGCCGACAACCAACACTCCGTGATCAAGCTCCGTAGATGAGCAATTCTTTTCAAAGAAAACACCGCTCTTATAAAGCGCGAAGGTGAGGTGATTTGCATCGATTCCCACAGAGATTGGGCCCTGAGTGGCGATGGCGATCTGAAATTACTCTTCTGTCATCCGGAAAGAATAACGTTGCTTATTATATGTTTCCATTGAGATACCTTGAGTTTCTCCTCGTCGCCGGAAGGCAACTCGACGAATCCGCTGTCGGTCGCGCCAACGTTCTCCATTTTGAAATGACACACATCTTCCTGTAAGCAGCGATTTATCTCCCAAATATCAATTTCTCACAGCATTCCTCTTCATTGGCAGTTACTCTGTGACGGAGGGGACGAAGTCTATAGTTAAGGAAAGGATAGGGAGAAATAGTGTGGGGAATAACATACCCTCCGTCATATAGCAGTTGCCCTCTTTATTCATATATTCCACACCCACGCCTTTATTCTCACGAAGCCTCTGCATAAATCGAAGAGCGATTGTGCAGAATAAGGATGCAGATTATGATTGGAAAGTAAGCAAACATGTCGGAAGGGCTATTTTTCACTTACCTTTCCAATGTACGGGTAGCTGCCCTCAGTGTCGATCCCATGATTTTCCTTGACATAGGTGAAGGCGAACTCCATTTGTCCGCCGTCACAGCCGTTGTTTCCGTATGGTCTGGAGCAGTCGACGAGGTTCTGCTCGGACAGGGAGACCATCAGGCCGGTCTTCCTCATGTGCTGTCCCTCCAATGAACCCGTTGCAGAGAACGCCCAACAGCTGCCGCAGTCGCCCTGATCCTTCACTTCGGACACGAGACCGCGCTCTCTCCAGTCGACACTTTCAGGGATCTGCAAAAGAGATGCCTATATCAATGAATCCGGATCTCTAGTCATCCTAATAAAAGCAAAAATACAAATATTAGGGAAGGGATACTTTGTTTTTTGTTAGATGTTAAATCACTAAATTCACTCTAACAACCGGTTTCTTTCAAGAAATAAATGAAGTTAACTAACATTAGCGTTGAACGGCACCAAGAAGGTGGATCCGTTCTTGCGAGTTCTGTCTCCAAACGAGCGACGAAATCCGTTGAGTTTCTTGAGCTTTTGGAAGGGCTGCAAATCGTCAGATGATTTTCTCTGTACCTTTATAGAATAGACAAACCAAGTCGGCAAAACGATTGATTCCCATTTCGAAGGACACGCCTCCCATTCGATAGACCTCGTTGTGATCTTCAATTTTCATGTAGCTAGAGAGAAACTCTTGAAGATGAATAATGTCCCACGTATCATCGTAGCTTCTGTCTGGAAGGAGTCCCTGATTTGTGCCGAACATTGAATTTCGAACTTACTGAATTGGGCCTTGAATTCATTCCATTTGGAGATTGCCTCTTCCGCCTGAATCCTTTTCTTGGTCGTCGTACGAGGTCGACTTTTCCATTCTCCATCAGATTTGTAGAGACGAGTCTTCTTGGGTTCCACAGGCAAAGGATTTTGTCCATCGCGGAGAACTTTCAATACCACGAAAAAGGCCAGAAATAGAAGCACGATTAGAATGAATTCCCTCATCCGAATTTTCGGAATCAACTGACAATTATCAAATGAATAAGCAGAAAGTTTGAAGTGGTAGGACAGAACAAACCACTGGTTAATGAGCTATACATGAGTGAGAAGAGGTGGTAGATATTGATCGAGGTGAGCAAGTGTCAAGAATATTTGATGAAGTGTGACCGAATGTGAAACAGTGGAAATTGATTATGGCTTGTGGCAACGTTGAAGAATATACAAAATTGAGAACAATGAAGACGTAAGAATAATGCTAGAAATCGTGACAATACAAACCGTAATCTCTGAGAATTTTGTTCAAATTTAAAATCAGTTCTGTTGTGGAAAAAATTGAATGAACTTTTAAAATGAATGTAATGCTCAACTTGCATATTGATCTTCTTTATGCAGACACGGAAACAATGATCTGCCGATTGCTTTCTCAGGATGCTAGGGAATCTTGCACTATTTTAGTTCATGCGAATTGACTTGAGCCCATAGTTGAACCTTTCTTTTGAAGAGTTTTTCATTTTGAAGAATGGGACAAAAATAACGAGCAGTCGTTTTTTCATTCGATTCGATATTGGCAGAAGACAACTTATATTCGAGAAAATTTAATTCATTTTGAATAATCGGCTATTTAAACTTTCTAAGTCTTTTATTGTACATTTGATGTGAATGAATAAATAAATTCTCAATTAAAACTTGGTAAACAGGGATGTTGACGGGTCAAAATGTTACGACCCGTGATGCAATATGAAAATTTGATCCGAAAATTTCGGGTCGAGCCCGAGTCAACATCCCTATTGGTAAAATGATTATATCGAAGATTGTTGATTAGACTTTCTAACACTATCACTCCTAACTTTTTGAATTTGAGTGTACACAACTTCAGAGTTATAGGTGTTTGGTCGATAGGGGTGATCTGGATCGTCGTCTTCAGATTGAGCTCTTGTTGGGTTTAAATTGAGATAGGTTAGATCGTCTGAAGACTATTTGCAACTTGACAAGGAAATAAATATGGTTTGAAAAGGATAGTCAAATTCTCGCTATTTTAGCACTATTTCCAAATTTGCGATGATTCAAAATGTTTAGATTGCCTCAGGAATATTAAAAATGTTTTTAATGTTTCTCACCTGAATTTCCAATTTCATTTTTCTCCTCTGAAAATGCGCACGAGCAAATAACCCAAACTATAACAAATATAGCCATGGATCCAATTATCACGGATATCCAAAATGTCATCATGTTATTTCTAAATCTTATTTAGGGAATTATTTTTCGATTCTAATAATCTTACGATGTCATGTCAAATACACTCGCAATTTCCTCGAACATTTTTTCGGTCAGTTTTTCGAAGATGAAAGATTTCGACTCTGAAATGAAAATCATTAGTAATGCCTCAAGAAAATACAACTATGAATCACCAAATTTTTACCTGTCTCATTTGAAGTAGATGAGGAAGTAGAATTGATCGTGGTTGTAGAAATAGGATTATCAGAAGCAATAGAATTAGAAGATGCTTGGGTCGTGGTGGATTCAGATGATTCCGATGTGGTTTCAACCATGTCACTCGTAGTAGAATGTGTTCCATTTTCCGATGATTTTTCATAATTGTCGAAAGAGCTAGAATTGTTTATAGTGTCGGATCCTAAATGAATCTATTAAAATTACACCGAATCATAATCGCTTACCAATGATGGATGTTGAAATAGGAGAGGCTGTAGTTGCTGAGTTTAAAATTCTATCGGCTGCATTTGATCCCGTAAAGACAGTTTTATCACTTTCTTCCTCGCTGTAATCTTCATCACTCGATTGAGAATATTCAATATTAGGTCGTGATGTCGTCCTACTGTCTAAAAACCATACAAAATTAATTGAATCTTTGATGAAATTTCCTAGAATATTTTATAATCCTACCTGTTACAGGAGAACAGAAAACAGTGCAACTAGCGATGGTTAAGAATAAACAAATAGAAAGTGGCCGCATAATTTTAGAATTGAAACTACTCGAAATCGAAGTTGACTATTCATTGGAGTCTCTTTTTAATATATTTAATATGAGTCGATAAGATCAGCGTTAGACAAATTAGTTATTAGCAATATTCTCTGCAAGGTAAACTTCTGACTAAGATTCCCAATACTCGAGTTCTTTTACTCTGTTGTGTCAATGCGATATTATCAACGAATGAGAATGGCGAAATTCATCGATTTTCGTGGTAATAGGTAATCTTCGTCATGCAAGGTATTTGAAGTTACGTTATTAAATTTAGTGATTGGACGACTAATTAAAGATGTCTCAAAGAGTTTCGTGAAATTTCAAACATATTAGATTCTGCTAAAACGATGATTTATTGATTGTCATACAAAGTGCAAAAGTCACTGCAATCGTTGTCAGTGGTTTCCTGTTTTGAAGACATATTTTCCTATTCGCTTCCAATTTCAACGATGTTGAACCACCTGAACGACTATTTGATTCGCTCGATCGTTTCGAGAACCGAATTCTTCGATGCAATGACGTTGCAGCAGTGCACCCCTCGACTCCGGTCCGCGATCGGTCCGATTGGAGCATCGCATTGGCCTCCGATTCCTATCTCAGAACTTACAATCACGTGCATTCGTGATAAGGCTAACGGTGAAGTGAGCTTCTTGAACTAGCTGAATAGAGTTGCATTGTTTTGAAATTTGAATCACTCATTGTAAAATATATTTAAATCGCAAATCATTTTGATAAACTAGATTGCTTATTACGGCATTACCTAGTGATTTTAGTGACAGTGCTGTTTGGGTAGTAATACGGTCTATCACTTTGCACACCTCCCGAATGCGAAGCTCGGATAAATTCGATTTTCCTGGGAAATTCGGGATTTATAGAGCCTTTAAGTTTCAGTATCGTAGTTTCTACATTGGATTTACAATAAAGATACATCAACTGGCAAACGCATACAGAAGATTAAAGTTCCTGGTCGAAATTGAGCACCACGAAGAGGTGTTTCCCGACTGCTGCAAGGACGAGTGCTGGAATCAATCTAATGCGGCCGCCAATTGGTTCAAGAATAAGTTCAGTCAGATTGTCAAGAATCGCAGTAAGTTTTTCACGTAAAAGTCTGCCTAGGTCAGTTCATTTCTCTGAAGATTGACAATACCGTGAAATCGCACCATGAAAAATCATTGCGCAATGAAAAGTTCTAGGCATAATCTTACTAATAGCTTTCAATTTTTCCACTCACGAAATTTATATATCGCCCTTTTATTATTTCGAGAATATTGAGAACTTCAGCAGCTTTTCCAGGCAGTCTGCTTGATTTTTATACATCTGACATTCCGAACGACTGCAGAAAGACTTTTTCATACAGCAAACTGGATGATGCAACGAGGGAAGTTAATGAATTCATGCAGTTCATATTATCGAGATCGCACATTGAAACACTCAAAATTGTAAGCTCGTTTTTCATGACCTTGATTTCTTTATAAGAATCATTTTGCGTCAGTTAGTCTAGTTATTCTTTTCAGACCAAGTGCAACGGTGATTTAATCTGGAACATGATCAAGGAGATGGTGGTCGAATCTTGCTCCAAAATCGATAATTTGTTGCGAAACAGCGTTTAAAGTTCAGCCGAATTAAAGACTCAATCGAAGAGCCGAGAAGAGCAATAAGTGCCTTCAATTTTGATGTTTTTCGATGAGACCTATGGTTATAAACCGATCAATTAGAGCGACATGAACGACATATTTGCTTCAAAAATTTCCCCATTCACAGCCAATTTGACGACACTTGAATGATTTTGGCACCAATCGAATATTTTTCAATAAACTTTTTCGTTTTGCAGTTTACGTAATGTCTTTTACTCAGCTTCACTCTCTTTAAAATAATTAAATCCATGAAATGCTCAATGAAGTTATTTTTATCGATTGGTCAATGACTCCTATTTGAGTGATAAATGCTTTCAAGAAGGCAAGCGAAAAGGATGCCACGCCGTCTGGAATATTTTCTTCGCGATACACGTATTTTGGGAGTAAAGAGGGTGTGACTTGCATTCGCTAATGAACAGGATCTCGTGTTTCTAGAATCAACCCAACGCGGACTTTTGTAGAGCTTAGAATTTCCTACAAAATCCCTGTTCTCAAACTCCATCAAAATTTCCGGTTTTTTGTTGGAAATCCGGTTCGAAAAATTCGTTTATGGAAAATTTTCAAATTTGAGTATTTGCGATCTAATTATAGTGGAAAATCACTTTTTCTCCACTGTCTTCTTTTCATCATTACCAAATAAATCTTTACTCATACACTGAATTTTTAGCAATAAATCAACCAAAATCTATCACCCAACTATTTCAGATACCATAAAGTTGAGCAGATAAAAACTCACAAAAAGTAAAACAATGACATTTCTTTCACAGTTTCTGCTAGAAATAATGGAAACTAAGCATAAATTTCTATAAAATTAACAGCAGCGTGTTTGAATGCTGCGAAAAAGTAGTAAAGTCGTATGAAACAGACTTTTAGTGTTCGAATTATTGCTGGGCACTGCTCATGGATTCAGAGATTTAGCGAGCTTCCAATTTCTTCATTAATTTTTCTTCTTCACTCTTTTCCGGCTGCTGGCTTTCTTGTGGACTCTCCGGAGCAGAAGGTTCCTTCTGTTGTTTGAGGTGCGTCGAAGCAGGTCCGAACAAATTTTCTATATTATCAAGTGTTTCCTTCCTGGCGCCCATTTCCTTCATCTGTAATCATAAGCATCAGAGCTGAGACGAAATTGAAATTTTAAAATTCGAAATCGAAATCGAAACTGATCTCCCAAAATTTCTGAAATCGAAATGGCTCAAAAACCCTCGAAATTTCGACTTTCGAAATCGAAATTTCGTCTCAGCTCTGATAGGCATCATTGCTTTAAACCCCAAGTTTATCTTAACCCTTAATTATAATGGGAATTTGAATTACTCGCCATTCCGTCAAATTAAAAAGTTCATTAGCTGATGCGAAATGTGTCGGAAAGAAAGCCAACCCATTCTAACCTCACTAATTAACGAAATTCTTAGGCTGTGAAGTGATGAACAGCCCAAATCATCGTTGAAGAAAATAAATGAATTTTTACCTCTTAATTCCATGATAAAGTTTAATATTTGTACAAAAAATGGAATAACTTTACGGGAAAAAACGATTATTATGAAGATATCACCTGTTTGTACATCCAATCAGCCTGTTCCTGTCGCGATTCCGCGTTTTGCTGAGGACTCGGAGGTCGATAACTGACGGGCACATATGTCGTTGTAGTGGTTTGACGAATTTCAGCTAAATTTGGAATTTCAAAACTAATTATTATAGCTATTTCGGCATTCTATTTAGAGCCTCAGGACGATAAGTTGACAGAATATTGTTTCTGAGATGTTTATAGACATTCTCATCATTTTATTATCTTTTCTGATAGAGGTTTCTTAATTTACCAATTTTCAAACATCACGATTCGTTGAAATGAACTACTTACTGTAACTATGATTATCATCGCCATCTAACCCTATGCAATAGCATACGCAACCGCTGATACCAAGCAATACCAGTAGAAATAGAACTATACTGAAATATGATTATCATTAAGATGCATAGCTTTAGAAGAGAGTTTACTCACCCATCAATAGTATTGTATCCTTCAGAATCGCCACAGCATTCCAACCCACAACAGACCTCGTATCTTCGGCATCCGAAACTGACCTCTCGAATTTGAGTACCGTTCTCGAATTGTACCTCAAGTTACATAGAAAAGATTATCAGAAAGTTCGGTTGAAAATCAAGACAATATTATATCCATTTATCAATTCATTGCTTATCGAAATTGCAAGAATATTATCTAAAAATAAAAATGGTATCGTACCTTTCCGAAATCCGAATCCGCCTTACTGGTATGATGAACCCCACCCTCCGGAATAAATGGTTCAGCTTCGGGATTATCATTTTCTTCAAAAGAATTTACATGACGTCATTTATTTTGTGGAAATAGTTTTATTTTACCTGTGTAATTCAGGGGTTTGACATCGTATGATCGTGATTTACTAGTGTCGAAGACGAATCGACACATTTGCATATCGGATGAGTGACGATGATAATAGTAGTACCTAAACATCATTTGGAAATGCCACGAATTCGCTAAATCTTTTTACTTGAAGAAATAGCTTGCAAAAAAAACCAGTTGAATTTCCTTCTCTCTCATATAACCGATTTCTTTAAGTCAAGAAGTTGCGAACCTTGGACCATAATAATAATGATAATTCCCATAGACGAAGTACGGCTCATGCCGTGTAATGATGTATGTGTTCGTGGTCGTCCTGGTTAAATATGGCGAATTTCCCGAGAACACGGTGTTCTTGAACCCATTCGTGAACGATTTGCTTGGTCTGAGAATTAAAACACATTCTCCGTAATTCTCGACGATCTCAAGGAAGGGGTCGGACCAGAGATAT
>LIAE01006335.1:0-16979 GCA_002287525.1 Diploscapter pachys | reverse complement strand
AAATAGCTTTTGAAAGAGATGGAGAGAAATTTTTGGAAAAATAGTAATCGACGTAAAAACTGGACTAGTTTGACCATTAGATACTTAAGAAAGCGGAAGGAATCAAATTGAAATTTTTGTAGAATTGGGAATTTAGACAAAAAATTCTAAGTTCGAAATGAAAAATATTGAAGACTGGGGTTGAAATTTTCAAAATGCTAAGGTTGGACTCGAAAAATATTTGAGGTCAGGATTCCGCTTATTTCTAAGCTTGACCATTGAAAACGTCAAAAGCCGGGGGCACGTGTGTGAAAAATATCCGAATTTTCCCAAAGGGATCTACCCCGCCCCAAAAAGGCTGGGATATTTCCGGAGATAACTTCTCTATTTGGTCAGAGGATTTTTACTAAAACCCAGAAAAACGGTTATAAATATTGCCGCCTACTTTTCTTAAGAATGGCTCAAAATTTTCATGAATAGGCATAAATTAGGCACCTTCGTACTAAATATGACACAAATGAGATTATCTAAAGTGAAATCCCGCTGAAATTCCGCAAAAGACATTTTTCGAAAATAATATCTTCAGAGCTATACAAACTATTCTAAAAAGGCGGTAATGGACATTACTTATTTGCCAGAAATCCGAAATAAAGTTAGAGATTCTAAAGAAACAAATAACTGAGAAATAGTATGGAAATTTCTCGAGTCGAAAGAGAAAGAAAAATGAAAATAAGGTGCCAGAAAGGCAAGGTCCTAATATGGAAAAGGGCCCTGAGGGAACACAACATACGCCAAAGAAATGTGCATTCGGAATGAGAGTTAGAGAAAGAAAGAAAACGAGAAATAGTATCACAGATGGAGGGGGGAAGAAAGAGTAGTGAAATCGAGATTGCCTTATTTAGGTGAAGAGGGAGAGATAAAGAAGGAAAGGAAACCATTTCTTGAGGGGGTGTCGACAAGGGAAAAGTCATAAGAATAGAAAAGGGATAGACATGCTTTATCTCTCCAAATAAGGAACACTATTCTCCTTCTTTATCTATCTTTTAGTCTCCCACCACTAATACTATTTCGCGTTTCTCTATCTTTTCCCCTCCTAATTCGAAACGCTATTTCTCCATCTTTAAAATATTCATGTCATTGCGCATAAAAGAGCCAAAAGTCCCTCTTCTCGAAAATGCGACAAAAAACCTGTGAACATTAGAGAAACGAGCGTCTGACTCTAGTCGCCTATCTCTTGTCATTACAAAGCCAGAGACGCAGAGAACGACGAAGTTTCAATTCAATCAACATGAACAATAAAAACATCGTCGAAGTACCTATATATTCCGAGTGCGATGTGATGTATTCCAGGCATTTTTGGACTATTTTTAAACATACGTGTCAAAACGAAACTGAAGAGTTTCCATCAGAAATCCAATCAACCGAAAATTTTGACGAGAAAGTTGAAAAATGGCTCTTTTGTTCTTCAAAAATTAAAAACCTGAAAATGCAGAAGAGCTTTGTCAAATTTACATGTTAAAAGTGCGCAATAGCATTTTTCTGCTTCTCTGTGTCTCTAAGTTTTCAAACGCGATTTCTCCATCTCTAAAAATGCGCAAAATTTTGCCAAGTTTAGATATGTTACCCAATGAGATGGCCTTGTATTGTGTAATCAAGATTTCTCGGCTTTTGACCGGCTAAGGAAAAGCGCAATTGCCTTAGGGCTATAGCCAAATTGGCTTATCGAAAAAGAGCCGAATAAAAATAGAAGTGAAAATTGAGAGACGAAAAAGATAGAGAATAAAATATAGAAAAAGTATAACGAAATAAAATATGGAAAGAAAGAAAACTACGAAATGGAGAAAATAATATAGACAAAAACGATAATTTGAATAAATCGGAAGAAAAAGTCATGATATAACGATGAAACATACGACTTGGAAAACAAATGACATGTAAATTTTTGCTAGAGGACAAAATTTGAACAATTACTCATTTCTCTGTAACTAATCTCGTGGATTTGTAGTCGAAACCAAAGCAAAGCCCAAAAATGGGCGTTTGAAAATGAAACGTCATGAAAAATAGGGAAATTCTGAAGAAGAAAGAAAGGTTTAGTTGCCGATTTAGAAATGGATATTTTCCATTTGAAATTCGAGATATACGCATAAATCCCGAAACTCGGCATTTCAGCGAAAAAGTCGCCCAGATAATAAATAAAATAGGAACTTATGTTTTTCTTGAAAATTTGGATTTAAGAAAGAGCATGAGAAAAGCTATTTCTGAAAAGCTGATGGCCATTTTTAGAGATTTTCAAAGTTCAAGAATTTTGTAAATTTGCTCAACAAGTCTCTGGGAACTTAAAGAAATTAGATAATACAAATTTTAGTGTTGAAAGAAATGCGCAAATTCCAAATTTGTAGTGGACATTCGGCTATGTCGAATAGTCCACATGTCTGGTTAGCTTTACATAATAAGTGTGTAGAGAAAGACAAAACAAAACGAGGAGAGAGAAGGAAGCAAAGACAAAGGTTTCCATGTTAGTCAAACCGACTAGAGATAATGAAATTGGAGGGAAAGAAAGAACAAAGCATGAAAATGATAATCTCTTCTGGAAAACGGATTATATTTCACTACTGAATACTACCCGAAGAAGCATAAAGAAATGGTCAAAATATGAAGAAAATCAATTTTTACAAAGGAAAAATGATATATATTATGCCAATTTCCAGAAAACAGTAATTCAAATATGAATAAGAATGGGCAAATTCAGATGTCGGATGACAAAAAACATTATTTCCCATATTGATTTTCATCACATCGATTTCGTCATATATAGGGAGGCTTGTTGTTCGTTTTTTCTCAAGCAAAAATATGAAGCTCTCAAGGTTTTGGCTAAATGATCGAACTTGAAATAGTGCATTCTACAGCACGAAAAGTGTCGAATATATCCAAATCGATAACGCTGAAAACGGTAGTGATGTTTGCTTTTCAATTCGACATTTATGAAATTTCAAAATTAGCATATTTCATCTCAAGTCGGTTTTTTTAAACTATGGAAGAGTGCATTTTTATTACTTTATTTTTATTTTTAGTGTAGAATTTTTTCATTTACTTTTCGACCTCTAAATTCTGAATTAGCGCCGCTCGTCCGTTAGAAATCTAAAGCAATCAAAACATTGTTCGAAAAACTCAAAATGAGTCGAGATTTTTCTTTGACTTTCTTCTTTCCTTCAACCTTTCAAAACTCGTCATTTTCCACACAATTCTTTCTTTTCTTTTCTACTGTTAGGCTTATTTTTTAAACTTTTACAAGGTTGAGCGTTATTTTAAACATTTTTACATAGAAATATTTTCCCAAACTAGAAATTTTTTTCTACATTTGAGCATAAATTTTCTCTTTGAAATTGATCGTGCTTTCATTCTTATCAGCTTCCGGCAAAATTGGCTTATTATCGATCCGCCTATGGAGTCTGTTTTCGAACCGCTTTCATTTTTGATAAAAAATAATATTCCACCCTGTTTTGCATGCTATTCCTAAACATTGTATCCTTCGGTCATAAAACTTTTTTTATTTACTTCAAATTTATTATCGCTAGTAGTAAATTCTTTAGATTTTTGCGCTCTCTTGGCTCGTATATCCTATTTTATCCACTTTTATCCTCTTGTTTTTATTCTCCAGTGCCAAATCTGTCCATATTTGTATCGATTTTTGTTTCGGAAATCTCATGAAACTTTTATCTGTTCTTCTCTAGTTTTCATATTCATAAACCATGATATTTTTCGGATTTTCCTATCTTTTCTTCTTTCAAACTATTATACAACTTCCTCAGATTTTCTATCTTTTACTCGAATTAAGTTAACTTTTATAAACCAAATCTCAGGTTGCTTTGCGTAAATGCTCTAATTAATTCACGTATCTTCAAAACTACGAGTTGGATATGCTTTCTTACTAAAGCTTGGACGGATTTTAGTTAATGGCCTTAAGGGTAACCCTCTCCGCATCTCTAGCCCTCTCCTTGGCTTGAATACTCTATAATTTTCCCTTTCTTTACCTTAGCCTAGCGCTATCTCTAGGTACACTACTCTTTCCGTTTACCCTCTAAGGGGCCTTAATCAATTTCAAGCATTGCTAATCGTGGCCAACTTGAAGACCGCGAGCCCACGACACATTAAGAAATAGTGTGGGGAAAAGAAAGCCTATCACCCCCATACCCTACCTTAACCCTATACTATTTCGCGCTACGTCTGGTGTTTCGTGAACTCGCGGCTTCCAAATAGTCTTAAAACCGTGTAATCGGGTGTGTGTTGCGAGAATATTTATAGTTTTCTTAATTTCGAGCAAATGTTCGCTATCTTATCAATTTTATTCAAATATTTATTTTTCAGATATAATACATTTTAAATTTATGCCTAAAGAAGCTCGAATCTCTTTGAATAGCCATGGAAATTATGGACGGAGTTCTAATGTGAGTTTTTTTCTAGTTTTATATATTTTTATCTTTCGGACAATTTTTATCCTCAAGGCTTTGCAAGGATTTTTTCCCATGCTGTTGCACACAGCTTTACTTCATTCTTGATTAGGGCTTATTTAGATCTCGAGAGAGAACGCGGAAATAAGATATTGAAAGAAGTAGAAAAGAAAAAAGTCAGAAAAGTTGGGGAAATAAAGATGAAAAGAGGATGCGTAGGATAAATGCCCTTTGGGCAATATTCGGGAAGGAAAAATGAGAGGGAAAAGATCGAAATTTAAAAGAAACACTATGGAAAAAGATATAGATTTGAGAAATAACAGAAGGAAAGATATATCTCTAAGAAAGGCAGCTTTTCATCTCTGTTCGACAATTTTTCAGAACCTTCAACATTTTTCACTTTCATATATTTCGCGTATAGAGTTTCTCGCCTTTCTTACTCGTGATTATAACCTTTTGAGCGTAAATATAAGCGGGCATTAGTTTTCTTCGTCGCATAAATTATACATGCTTCGTCATCAATACTTACAAATCTTTTAGGCTCTATTGTCAATAACCGATAACTTGAGACACAAGATAAATGATGTAAAAATTTGAAAATGCAAAGTGTGCATTGCGTGTTTACAAAATAGTCGTTCCATTCATTCTTTGAACCGATGAAATGCCGTTATTGTCGCTACAAACAACGCGCTGGCTTCCTCGCATCAAAAGTGCGTGTCAGTTACCTTGTCTCAAGTAATAATCGATGATTGAGTGAAATTTTCATCCATTTAGAGGGTTGAAGATTGAAGATAGAGTCAAATTTATGTCGGAAAATTCAGCTTTTAATTTAATTGTACTATTTAAAACTTTTAGATCGACTAAAAATGCTAGATTTTCCCTCTGAATTACGTTTCATCTAGCGACCATATCATAGTTTTATCAGATTTTAGTTTAATAAGTGATTAAAAATCATCTATCTTTTGAAAATTATCCCAGCCATGTTTGCTGATCGAAAACTGTGTGTTTGGCAAACATCATCTGCAAAGAGTGGCAATGCAACTCGCATGTTCGTTCGGTCTTTCACCTCATATATCGACACACTGAGGGTGAGCGAAGTGAAGGAATGTAACTAGTTTAGCGGGGAAAGACAGCTAATTCATCGATTGAGAGTTACTTTTCATATAAGTTATTATTTCGTAATTTTGCTCTAAATTATATTTTTCTTTAAATTTCAGATTTATTATATGTTATATAGTTTTATTGAGTTCCAGGCCAAATCTTGAATATTTTTGTTCAAATTTCATTCTTGAGCATTTCTTCTTCTGAACAATTTCCTCATTTTCCCCCAAGAACTTGCATCGATTTTCGCTGACTAATCGACTACAGAAAAGTTAGTCAAACTCCAATTTATTTTCTTCTTTTTCGTTTCTTCGAATAATTTGATCCCTAACCGATTGCTTATCATCAATTGTGTGCAGACGTCTTTGAAGACAAAAGATAGAGACGACGAAACAGTATTACAAATAGAGATGGAGAAAAGAAAAAAATCGAGAGAAAGAAAGAAATAAGATGCAATAGGCCTGCGATTTGCAGTATTGAATTGATTGATTTCAGACCAGAACACTAGAGATACACACCCTTTTCTTCTTTATAAGGAAATTTCAGCCTCTTATTTACTTTATAAGGGGCGTTTAAACTAACTTTTAAATATCTTTGCCACAATTTCTTCTTCTTGTTAATTAGCTTATCACCGAATTTGAAATTTATTACATATACGTCTGTTAAGGGGCAAGTTTCTTCGGTTTTTTTTTAACTTTATTCTCCATGCATAGGAAATATCTTCTTCTTAAATATATGGACTTTGTACTCGTCTTAAAACAACTTCTTTTACTTGTAAATGTATTGCATTTTATTCAGGATATATCTTGTATACGTCTAACAAATCTCGTTTTCTATAACTTTAACCAAATCTTACGAGCTTTTTTTTCTTTTAAAAACATTTATGTATATATATTTGTTTGAATCCAAATGATTTTTTTCAAGAGGGAAAAAATTACGTCTTTTTTGCTATAAAACTTCTTGTTCTTATATTATTGATACCGAAATTTTGGAGGTCGAGATAAGGAGAGAAAGAAGCGACTTTAGATCAGCCTATCCCCTTTTCACGTACTATTTCTCGATTTCTAATCACTGAAAATGGCTGTGCACCACTTTGCACGCCTCTCAGATTTCGGCATCAACGATAGAATTGTTATAAATAGCATATTTGGCCGAACTCCGCAATTTTACAGGCCTCTGAGCGTGAGCACCTAGTGGATTCCGCATTGACGTTGGAATCGGACGCGGGTTCCTCCGCGGGAGACGAGCGGACGGCCACCTCTGCTCCTGCTCGCCAGGCCAATGGCCGCGTTGCCTCGAATCAGGCAAATCTAACCTCGGCAAATACGGCCACGCCAAACAACCAACACAATCGACACAACCAATCGTGCACTGCCGCGGCAACTAGTTGTGCTCCGCCGTGTGCAGGTGAAAATTCCACTTTTCTTCCAGTTGTTATATAAAATATTAAATAGAGTTCGGTCGATTTAGAGCACTTTAACTTCCGCACGTGTAAATTAATATATTTTGAAGACGCTCACTTTCATTATTTATTCATTTTAGACATATAATATAACTTTGAGACATTTATTCAATTTAATAAGCTATTACTCTGAATAACAAGATATGTTTTATTAATGGCTAATGGTTAATGGTTGTTAATTAAAGGCTAAAATATACAAAATTCCAGCGCCCATGGGCCTAGAACCGAAAGCCGAAGACGGCGACCAGCCACCTTCTTCAAGAGAAGGAAACGATAACCAGGGAGCAGATACGCCGTCCAGCTCCAGAAGACATGAACTCGTCATCGACGTCGAAAATCACAGAGTGGATTCTTCTGACATCGGATTCAGAAGACCTGATGACGAACACCGACGACGACGATCGAGGTCCAGACAACAGATCGTCAGGAAGTGGACGACGCATAAGGGACGGAATCGGTTCTTCTGCTCTGGAAGGGTAAGAAAAAGCTTATTATGAAAAGTAGTTATATAGAAAATTGTCAGTACATAAATTTATCAATATTTGAAAACTTCTTGAAATTTGCGATTTATTCAAAAGCGTATAAATTTCAGCTCATCATGGCGAAGCAGTGCGGTGTATTTCTTCTAACTATCGGTCTGATCGTCGTAACTCTGGCCTTATTCTTTATTTTTGAGTACGTTTAAACCAAATTGCATTTTGTAAACAGGGCTGTAAATGTTTATAAACCATAAGTTAAGCGCTCCATATTTATACCACAACGTATCGCCGGCGTTGCCTTTCATTGCGGTATTGATGTCTTTGATTTCCATCTCGAATCTTCTGAAGACGTCGTTTTCTGATCCGGGCATTATCCCGAGGGCCACGAATTTAGAGGTTATCCACGCCGAAAGACAGCAGCAGTCAGGTATTTTATCTAAATTAATTCTTAAATACAAGTGGAGTTTAAAGAAATGTACGCTGATCCGAATTATACACCGGATGCAATGCCGAGCACTTCCAGCAATTTTCCCGGGATTAGACAGAAACAGGTAAATTTAATTATAATTTAGAAAAAGCATAAGTAATCTTAAACAAAGTATAGCAAATTTATCTCAGACAAATAGTAAATATAAACAGTCTCAGGCCATAACAAATTAACTTAGACTTAGTATAGCATAGAGTAGAATTGTAAAATTTAGCTATAATCAGGCGTGTCCAAGGTTTTCCCGTTCCCGTCCCAGAAAAATCGAATCCTGGGCACCCCTGGCTACGATATACTACAAGTAGAGATTTCAGGTAATTGTAAACGGCGTGCCTCTGAAGCTGAAGTTCTGCCACACTTGCCGACTCTACCGACCTCCGCGAAGCTCGCACTGCTCGATTTGTGATAACTGCGTCCTGAATTTCGATCATCATTGTAGGAATTCGAATTATTTAAAATATTGTTTGTTTATATTTCAATCATTTGATTTCCAGGCCCATGGGTAGGAAACTGCGTGGGACAACGCAATTATCGCTATTTCTACTTTTTCGTCTCCTCTCTGACTTTTCTCATTCTCTACCTGTTCGGATGCTGCATCGCTCATTTGGTTATAGGTAAAACGATTTGTTGAAAAGAAAGATAACAGTGAATTTTTAGAAGCGAAAAAGAAGGATTTCGTCGACGTTTTGCGAGAAACACCAACGTCAATTATTGTTGCTGGGATTTGCTTCTTTTCGATATGGTATCTTCCTAATTTGATTCTCGAAGCTTTCTAAAATAATATTATTTATGAATTCAAAATAATGAAATAAGTTTTCTTAAATCACTTTTTTTTACATCTTTTGTTCATATTTTCTAAAAATTCTGTTTTGTGGAATATTATAGAGCTATCATAATTTATATAAACTGAGACTTGGATGATATTTGCCATGTTTTCTCTTTAACTTGAAAATTTTCAGGTCCATCCTAGGACTATCCGGCTTCCACTCCTATTTATTATGCGTGAATCAAACTACGAATGAAGATGTAAGCCTGTTTCAAAGAACCAAATATAGAATAAACTCAACGTTTTAGATCAAAGGCACCTTCAATTACAAGCGGAAACCTCAGGCTTTGAAAGTCAATCCTTATTCGTATCACAATTGCTTCAAGAACTATTTCTATCGACTATTCAGTCCGGAGAAGCCTAGGTAAATTTATATTCATAAAAAATCCAAGCATAAATAAGGCAGATGAAATCAAACTTCTCAAAACTCGACCCGCAAATCGCGAGCCGCAGAAAATAGCACATCGTTTCGGGAGAGAAAAAGAGCGTGTCGTCTTTTTCTCTCAATACGACGCTATTTTTTGCGGCGAGTTTGGAGAAGTCTGGATGAAATAACAGATTAATTACAAATGCCTATCGTTAAATATAAAATAGAAGAAATTTAGCCTTCTTGACGGCCATGGTATCTTTGATGCCAACCCCATTGTAATTGTCCAACAACAAACGATCAGTAAAGCCTACTCGAACGGTATAAATGCTCATTAATTAATTCTCTACTATTACTTGTGATATTCTTTTCCTCGGAATTTAACAAAATAGGTGGAGCCTGAATTTTTGCCATAGCTCGCTGCAGTGCTCAATATCAATGTTAAATATTGTAGATTTGAAAGGTCACGACTTAGAGTACTCTAGTCTCAAGACTTTTTTTTTTTTGTAAAATCATATTGATACTTATTCCCAAATTACTTTTACTTGATCTCATTCTCTCATTATTAATTTAATTTTTTAATGAAAAAATCTTAATTGGATATTTTACCATCTTAGTATCTGTGCCTAAGGCCCAATATTACTCAGGTATATTTGAGAGCCAAAATACTTTCTATCGAGAATTTTACTCTGATTGATTTTTCGACTTATAGAAACTCGGGTTTAATGCAACGCAAATAACTCTTCTGTACAGAATAAAGGTTGTGATTTTTATTTAATTGACAATGTCGTAAATCGCATGTCATGCGAAATAGCGTGTGAAAAGAAGCCCTACCAGCCAATACCCTATCCTAGCCATACACTATTTCGCATTTCTTGAGATCTTGATGTCGTGTGGCTTCCAAATAGCCGTCGTTAAAGGCTTTATGGCCAACTTCCTCTCTAGTTTTGAGGTAGAGTAAATTTAGGATTAACGAATTTATTTCTTAACTCAAACTCCTCGCTTCGCACTCGCTTGCTCATCATTCTAGTGCCAGTCTTTGGCTGGTTGTTAGAATTTCGATATTATCATTCGCTCATTATCGCAAATAGAAGTATGTATGCAATCGGAGGGTGAGCTGAGATTTTGTATATCTTTGTATGAAATATTTGTCAATTTAAATTTCAAAAACCTCATTGGAAAACTTTTTGCAATTCAATCGAGGAATACGATCCACAAACGAATGAATGACGTAAAGTCGAAAAAGTTAAGATAAAATAAAGCATGATTATAACAATTTCAGATTTCGTATAGAAATTTTATTCAATAAAATGAAATAATAAATTAATTCCAATGCACATGATACAGACAACTCTTGAATATATCCAAAAGTAACGAGGGATAATTGTAACTGAAAGAAATATTATCTAAAATATCTTTATTTTTAAAATTCTGTAACCAAACCCAGTATTTGTTTTATAGTAATTTCAAAGAAAATTTTTCAAAATATATAGTAGAGGTAGTTAACAGATCATTTTGGTGTGCAATTTAATGAGATTTCTCGAGGTTTAGACAGTTCCCTGATTCTTCTGCGTTTATTGGTCGCTTTTGATCAATCTCGCGCTTTCCTGAGCGTGCAACTTCTTAAAATCGACAAACAACCGGGTATTTAACGACAAAAGATTCAAAAACGTTGTTTGTTTCAAATTTTATTTCGTTGAATTTAACTTACCTTATCGTGCCGATTGTGCCTTTTCGCATGGTGCGTCTTGTGCTCTTTATGATATTCCTTCTTTCCGCGTTCCCTAAAACTCATGAGTTTATATTCCGGCCGAATTTTCGGATTATTGTAGTCTAAAGTATACCTCGTCGAGGTGATGCTGTTCTTGTGGCGTTCGGATTTGCGCTCTTGCGCTTTTTCCCGAGACTGTAGGTCTTTTTCGTCGTAGATCTCGCCGATTACCTAAATTTTAATCTCTTTTTGAAATATGTGATCTCTTTTCCGACCTCTTCCAAATTATCCTCTAGCGTGACGATGCCAACGATGCTGTAAGCGGATTTTTCCTGTGAAAACTCGACCACCAACGCGATCGAGAAGCCGCTTTTCATCTCCTTCAAAATGTTCAAATTAGGTCCAAATTTAGTTCCGAAATATTGCAATTTCAAAATTGCATCTCTGATCTTTGGATTTTTGGTTCTAAGCTCTGAATTTCAAGATTTTGACGTAGTTCTGATTCGATCTTAGGGTGGGAAGATAAATTTAGAATATGCCTGAATCAACTTCGACACTGGAGTATCCCTGACCACATAGCGATAGTGCGAAGAGCGAGTCCATAGCTCACACAGAGTTTTGGCCTGAAATATTTCATTCCTGAGAAAATATTGCTGCTTTTCTATTGCCTGCAAATTTTGCTGTCGATCCAGCAAAATGAGGTCTTTCACGTTTAGGACGCCGACTACCTGAAAATGGGTATGACAAATAAGCTCTAAGGGAATTTTCGACCATTTCCTTGTTACTATGCGAGCATACGGGGATGCGCGTGTGCTTCTTGGCCATTAGAGTCGAGAGGATTTGCCGATTCAGAACTTGACGCTCGGAGATCATCGTTACCTAAAATTGTCGGATCTAGAGCGATTAAACACGATTTTGCGATACTCCTAGATTTTTTTTTTACAAATCGCCCCATGACAATAGCTTTATATCTCAATGGGTACAAGACAACGATGAAGATCATGCTCTATGAATTGATTCTAGCGAAGTAACCTTGACATGTATTACTTTTCTAATTAAAGAAAGCTGTAAATATCAAAGCCATACATTCTGTATGGGCGTCATGACGTCACCGGCGACTTTCGCGTCCAAATTCATCGTGTTTCTCACGACTCGCTGCAGTTGTTCACCTATAAACACAATTATCAAAATCATAGTCATTTCAAACTGGGGTTTAATCTAAATCTTATGGTTAACTAAATTACGAATACCCCACCTGGAATTTGCTTCGTCGCATTCGCCAACATCTCTCTGTACTCTAATCGATGATTTTTGTCTGAAAATTGACTCTTTTTCGGAATTTCTGATCTCCTTTCAAATCGTCGTACGTCTTCCGACGATCAGATCCAAACACTTCGACAGAGGCCAAGCGATCGGAAACGCAAACACCATGAATGCAGTAACTAATGGACGGGAATAGGAACCGATGAGCAACCCATGTCTGGAAAGAGATTAATCTATTTTTCATATATCATAGAATATTAATTATAAAACTTTCTGAGTTTTGAAGGGTTTACTTGGATATCAAAATCGACGGTAGAATCTCGGTGAAAATCGTCAGCAGAAAACTTCCGATAATTTCCACGAGAACCATTTCTAATAGCTGTGAGACACCGCAAATTTCGATTACCTTAAAAAATTGAATTTTTATTTTAAAAAGTGAACATTTTCAAGACCTGCCCCAATAGAATAGTCGATACGGTGTTACAGAGGACGTTGCCTGAAACTGTCATTTGAAAATGGTATAGAGTACCAAAATGATACTACAATGGGGTGCTATGACGCCAAAAATGGTATAATCCTACCAAAAATAATGCTGCACAAGAGTAGATGCTCGTTTTTGCGAATCGGAATGATGCTCTCAGCGTACTCCCGTTTTCGGCGATTCACGTCATGCTCTTTGATCAAATACAGATTTTCGATGTCCATGGACATCTAAAAATGGTCATTACTTTGAAAAGTAGCATAAAACCGACAAATCTAGATGTTTTTTTTCAATATAGATAATCAATAAGATTTTCAATTATTTTCTCACCAACGCAATATTTAACCCCGAGAACATCGCACTCAAAACGTAGGCCAGTAGTGCGCCGACGATATAGAACGGCAAGACATGTTGATCTGGAAGCATCAAAACAACTTCAAACAATCTCAATCAATTAGAATTAAACTCAATTTATTAACTCCAATTAAACTTCAGTATAGCATTAATTTAACTTCATTCACTAACAATTAACTTCAATTAAGTTCGAAATACTAGTAATTCATTCTAAATAATACCAGCAAATTCCATCTGAAAATAGTTGAACATGATGGTGACTGCCGGCTTGAAACACAGATACAAAATGCCGTGAGCGATTTTCGTCTAGAACATTCTCATGGTACGAGGGTTCTCCCGTAGTGGATTCAATTTTTACATCGACGATCTGGCCGGTGATCGAATTGGCTCCACGTTTGACGACGCGCACCTTCATGAAGTGGTCGCTGCAAGATGGCGAGCGAGCAACGAACATCTGATTTTTCAGATACTTAACGCCGTATAAAATCCCTTTTTATCTTCAACCCCTATCTTTAACACATAGCTACGGACAAAGATAGGAAAATTGTCTGTCAAACTTGTCAGGATTTAGCAAAAGACTAACATTTTTTACATTAGAAGGAAGGAACAGGAAAATGAATGCAAGGCAAAAACTACCTCCGTAACTTTTTCCGTATCCCGACCGTAAGCCCGAATTTTGAAGCACGGCTCGTCGGTTGAGTTGATGAGATCTCTCTTGGATGCAATCAGTGGCGTTTCGTCGTCTATCGTCTCGAACACTTGCATACCATACATCATAAAACCTAAAAATACCGTAATTTCGGAAAATTCAGTCTAATAGCTTAGTTAATGCTAATTTTGTACCGTTCTTATTACAATAAAATCCTACGTGGGTGAAAGACCATCATAAAACAGGTGAAATAGCCCTACTTTAATGAAGTTCAACTTTTTTGAGATAGGTATTGGCAATCTGGAAAAAAAAACAAGATAAGACATACGAAATAGTATAGGGTAGGATAGGGAAAGGTCTTGTATGTTTCCTTTCCAATACTATTTCGTCGTCTGGTTTTTTTCCAGGCTGCCATGAATATTATGGTTAAGTAGAAGTATTATGAATCTTCGAAGAAGCTCAGCACTTTTCTTTTTTGACATACCGGAATTATTCGGGACCGGATCTGGGGTGGTCGTTGAGATTTTCACGGATTTCGCAAAATAAATACCGATCCACAGTAGAAAACGTGTCGTAAACAGCATAGTTCGAATAATGACGTTAAAAATGACAAACTTTCAGTTTTTATGAAAGAAAAATATCTGCTAATTTATCTATATCGATAGCACGCAAATTCAGATCCCTTGGCTGAGGAAGCATGTCAAAAATTCAAAATTACACATACGTTTGGGGTATTCATATATGAAAAGTTTCAAAAGTCATCCTTCACCTTGTCGAACTGACGCGAAACTCGTCCAATATATTGTCAACCTAACTAGATGGGTTCGGAAAAGTGACCGAAAATTTCTGACATCCAATTCGAATGCTAACTTTGGTTCTCTAATATCTTCAAATATGACATCAATTTTTTTTGTAGATTTAAAAATTGCTCTAAATTTTTTAAGTTGATATTTCCCGTAATTCCATAATTCACAGCTCTTACAAATCTAATCCTTTTAAATCGCCCTGCGTTTAGCTGAATTACGCACAGAAAAATAGAGCTGTTTTTCTTCTCACTTTCCTTCACATTTCTCAAAAATAAGACTTGTAAATCCACTTTGATATTTTCGAGAATAAAATACGGATATTTTAATTTTTGAAGAAGTACAGAAACGCGTAAAAGGCGAGTAATGGTGAAGCATAAGGCGGGACTTTTTGCACCCATTACTTTCATAATACGAATTTTCATCCCCTTTCCTCTCCGCTCTTTGGACCACTTGGCTTTATTCATTTCTACGATTTTTCTCCGGAATTTGCCGGTTTTTTCGTCAATTTTCATTTTTTTGAAACCTCGTATTTCCGCGGTGCTCGTTCGCATACAGTTCACTAATTAGTTCAGTAAAATATTCCCGGAAAATTCGAAATTCGGCCTAAAATTAGGAAATTTTTAAATTTCAATTTTCAAAATTCAGCCGACTTTTGTTCTCAATTCTCCTCAAGCTCAACCTCTAAACAAACTTTTTCCTCTAAATTTTCAAAATCAGCCTCATGTTCTGCAAAAACTCCTTCGACACTTTCCAATATCATTCGTCATTTTGAAACTGGCGAATTTTTTCGAATTCGGACTTTTCGATTGCTCGGTATCGATCGATTTTTTGTTTATTATTCCAGGAAAACACCAATTAATTTGGTGCTTTGCGGACAGATTGGCGATTTGGTCGAGTGCAAGTGGTCGTCTAAGGAAGTCTGGATTTTACTGATTGGTTCAAGGTATTCTTATTAAAAATCGCAAAACATACAAGTGTTTTCTTTTAAATAAAGTACAAATTTTATTTTTCAGCTCAAAACTCGTCAAGCATGGTGGACATCGAAAAGGCCGCCCAGCAGCTGCTATCCGTCCTCGAGAAAACCGTCTCGCAGAGTGGGTTAAAAATAATTTCGAATTATCTTTTTTTATTTTTCTAAAAAGTGAACTTTCAGATCCCCAAGATCAGAAGGCTGCATTGGACTTTCTCGAGCAAGCGGCCGTTCACGATTTTGTAGGATTTATTTGATTTTTGGGAGATTATGAACATTTTCATTTTGATGGAGCTAATTTCTGAAATTCCTTTGAACATTCTGATCAAGACGCTGATCATCTCCAGACTAGAATCTTCTGTTTTTAGCCCACATTCGTGCAGTGTCTGGCTATCATCCTCAACACAGGCGCGTGCCAGTCGTTCGTTCGCCAGGCGGCCGGCATCCAACTCAAAAACGCCCTATCGGCCAAAGACGACGAGACCAGGAATACCTGTATTCAGAGGTGGGGAAAATAGAAAATTCGAATAAACAAACTTTTTTTTTTTTTAAATATGCATTTTAGAAGATAAAATTGTGAAAAGAAAGAATACTGGAGTTTAAAGATTAAAAAAATCTTTTCGTGAATACACGATTGACTTGGTAGATATGTTAATATTTTATTTGTTGAATAGGAAGATAATTTTAAAAAATGAAATTAAAGAAAAAACAATTTCAGATGGATCTCCCTGCCAGAAGCCACACGCATCTCGATCAAGCAGCATGTGATGGGAACACTCGGCACCGAGCCCTATCACCCCTCCATCGCTGCGCAGTGCGTCAAGGCCATCGCTTGTGCCGAATTGCCTACTGGGGTACGATTACAGAAATTCGAAAAGTTTCATTTTGGAAAAATCAACTTTTATGCGAAAATTATAATTTGTACATTTCGATAAGAACGATTCTAGAATTTCAAAAAAGTAGGTTAAAATAATTTCAAAAGATATCACTTTCTTTAGATTAGACTTATGAATTTTTAAAATGAAAGTTCTAGAGATTTATAGTTTTTTTGGATAGCAAATTTGATCAGACCTTGCAACGTCTGAATTTGATCAAAGAATTGGACAAGAGTGCATTTTGTCGAAGATCGAGATTTTGTTTTTAATTTATAAAATTTTTAAAAATTTCAGCTCTGGCCCGATGTGATCTCGCTGCTGATGGGAAACGTACCCTCGCCCCAGAGTGGGGAAATGCTCAAAAAGTCGTCCCTCGAGGCCCTGGGGTACATCTGTCAGGAAATCGATGCAAATGTGGGTTTGGAAACCACGGCCTTACAAGCCTATTCTTTGGAAACGTCCTAAATTCATCTTAGCTATTGTCAAAGAAAAATAGAACTGTCCGCCTCGTTTTCTCTCACTATCTTATTCTCCTCTTCATTATTTTCAAAGAATAAGACCTGGAGACGATAGTAACCCTCGATTTTTCTTCGAAAAATGTAGTCGTATACATTCACGAAAATTGAAACCCGCGATATTCGAGTTATTTAATTCGTTTTGAATTTGACTGCTCTGCACACCATGAAGAGGATTCTTCACAAAATTTTCGGCAATCGGAGAGGAC